>RJWT010051805.1:0-10649 GCA_004365215.1 Cuniculus paca
CCATTTAAATGAAAATACAAAACTAGAATGCCCAAATTTAATATAACAAAGTCATTGGAGAAACGAGATTAAGAGTTTCAGCCCATATTGCTTCTCCCTTGGAGACAGTGATCTCCAATTGCGAAAGAACATGTGTGGGCAGCTCCCCACGGTTTTTCTCATTCCTTTCCCAAATTTTCCCTGTACCTTTAGATCCAACTACTTCTACTTATTCTACCTTGAAGAACCTTCTGTCTTCATTTATGGAAAAAGCAAGTAACTAAAATGAGCATGCTACAGATGGTATATGCTCTAACCTAGAAATGAGCAAATTCTACTGAGATAACAAAGGGACAGTCCCAAACATCAGAGACCAAGGGGTTACCCTGACCAGGGTCACTCTGTTCATGCATCCTTATTGTATGATGTAGTTTATCAGTATGTTCCTGAATCCAGACAATGTGCATATTGGTATTCTCTGGATGGCTTAGTCTAGCAGTTGACTGTGAGCTAATGCTGTCAGTGATATAAAAGAGAATGCATTGAATTACCTATTTTGCTATCTTTGACAGAATAACTAAAAATGTCCATGTACAATGTCAAGTAAAGCCCCTATCATCATATTAGAGGATGATGGCAGTGGAATCAAGGGTACTGCCAGTCCATCACAGCTAGCATTGCACACAAAGCACACCCCGGGACAATCTGTCACTGACAAAATGCCAGCAACAGTCTTTCCACAAATCATTATGCCACGTCAGGATACTAAAGGAGGACACCTGGTTAGAAATAGGATTCTTTTGCATGCGCTTAACATTTAATAAACTATTTCATTATTATTGTTTGATATTTCCTTCGTTTAAGTGTCAGTATAGTGTACTAGAATATTACTTGTCTTCTATTTTACTAAAAACTATAATTTTCTATGAAAAATGTATTATTCTCTGAAAATTCATATTTGATAGGATAATTGAAACATTTTAAGAATTTTCTTATTAATTATGGTTAAAAACAAAAAGCTTTTCATTGTAGCCTTTTGAAGTTCCACACACAAAAAAGTATTTTTTGAATTCCTTAAGCATAGCAATAGCTTCTGACTCCAGTTACCTTTTTGTAGTAGGAGAACTTACAATACCTGAGCGCATAACTAGCTGGAATTCCTAACACTGTCATTTTCTTCCATTTGTCAACCACTTAAACAAGTTCCTGAGAGAACCGATAAGCACAGAATAATAAAATCCAACAGACTTGAAGATAATTAGAAAGACAGAAGTAGATTTCTTCTATCAACTGACCATACAGAAACAACTCTGTCAATTATTTTCAGACAAATAAATTGGCTTTGCTCACAAAAATGTTAGGAGAAATATAAATTTTGGCAACTGATTGCCATTAAATGTCAGCACTGGGATGACTTTAAAAAAAAACTAAATTATATAGGCTAAAGAAGAATGTTATGGTCTTTGGGAATTACATCTGTATTATTACAATTCTAAAAGCCATAGAAAAAAATCAATAAACCCACCATACCTTTCTGCAAAATTATAATCATAGTATTCGGCGCTGTCCCTTTCTCTACATTATTAGTTGAACATAGCCTAAGGATTATAATTGAGAAATGTCTTTATCCTTAAAACTTATTTAAGGCAGACACATCAAAAATGAAAATATACATATTTAAGTCACGTTTAATTTGTGTATTTATGCATTTCCTGGAATAAATTAAAAAAGATAACTTCAAAGTGAAATATAACTGCAAATCTAGTTTGCCCTTCTCTTTATTATTTTCCTCTTTTTTCATCTGTTTTATATTATCGCCTTTTGCCTTCTTATCTCCTCTAGACAGTAGAAACCCAAAGAAATTCACATGGTACTTACAGGATTTCATAAAGTTTTATTGCCAGCAATAGGCTTCTTACACTGCAACCCAAAAATGTGCCAACTGCTATAGCCAGTAGAGTTGTAAAACTCAGATCATGAGCTCTGAATCTCCAAAAATAGTCTTTAGACATACAACCAGGTGCTGTTTCATCATACCAAACACTAAACTCCATCAAGTTAATAAAGAATAAACATAAAGAAGAAAATTATTCTTTAGCAGGTATTTAATTTTAATTGATGTTCTCTGCTTTTTTTCTATAAATGATTGCAAAATTTACCATCATCCATTGTCTGTGTGCATGACATTCGTGGGACATTTTTGATGACATACAGAATATATGATTATTTCTCATTTCCTAAAACATCCCTCATAAATGTATGAATTACTAGTAGTTCTGTAGTATTGTGCCCAAAGCTCATTTAAATTGTTTCATGTATGTTTGCACCTGCTGCCTTGCTAAAATATTAATTTCACGCATTACTGTAACTATTTTATTTGCCTATTTAACTTCACAGGTAAAATTGTATGCTTTTACCATATATGAGAGGATGTGTCAAAGCATAACTATCGTGCCTCCAGCTGGTAACCCTTCATGCCCTCCAAAACCTGATTGCTAATCTCTTCTCAGGTATGAAGCTGGAGAGGCTACATAGGTAGATTTGTTTCTGAGTAGTCTCTAAGTGAAGGGTTAAAGGACCCTCACACAATTAAATCACAGCATTACCAGAAATGTCAGTAACGATATCCCTCTAGAAGAATCAAAAATTTTGTCATTAAGTTTTCTGATGTACTATATATATTTTAAGCTAGTGAAAATGACACACAAGTAATATATTTCAAATTTAAAATATCTATATTATTCTTAATATGATTGTAAATCATAAATTTTCAAGCCTGGAAGATGAAGCAATCAGGTTATAAGAAAGGAGATGACTTGCCATGTGCCAGTGGTATAAGTCACATCTCAGAATACTGAGTCTACGAAGATTCTCCACAGGTGTGAAAGATAAAAATACTTCAGGTGCACTACTTAGGTAGATGTGTATATGTGACCGATTAAATAGTAAAGATCTATAAAGATATAGGTCATTTGTTTCACAAAACAGGAAACAAACACTCAAAGGGTTTGCAGTTGTAGTTTGCACAATTGACAAGATTCTGGTCACAGTGTTACAAGACTCCAGCTACCAGAATTCCTGTTCATTGCACATGATAAAATATGAAACACTGCACATGAGATAACATGTGAAACATAATAACATATGAAACACTGCATTGAATAGACACTTGTACTTAATATATAATGTGGTCTAAGAAAGACATGCTCATTTTCTAAGAAAAAAATTTAATAGATAAGTTTAGTAAGAATGATAGATTAAATTACTTAATTTGAAAGATTGTCTAAGAAAAATATTCTAAAGATATATTACAAGCTGATATATAGTATGTTTACTATATGTATACATACGTACAGATACTAGATATGTAGTCTATATCTATCTATGCACAGATATGCAGGTATGTAATATCTGCATGAAAATGAATATTCGTGTAATTATCTTAGCTATCTTGTATATATACATATTTTTTCCTTCTTTCTTTTCTCTTTTTCTCCATCCTAGTTGTTCTTTCCTTTTGAGCAGTTTCTTTCCCTTCCACAATATATTGTACTATTTGGATCTTACTCTTTCAGCTTCTTACATGAGGGAGATAATATGGTCTTTACATATATGAGTCTGATTTATTTTACTTATAAATAAGGTTTCTAGTTGCATCCATTTACATATAAAAGCCTCGAATTTATCTTTCTTTATAGCTGAGTAGTACTGTATTGTATAAAAATACCACATAATTTTTATCCATTCCTCAGATGATGGGCATTTGGGTTTTTTCCAAGATTTAGCTAGTACAAATGGTGCTGCTATAAATATAGGTGAACATATATTACTGTGGTATGATGTTTTTAATTCATCTGGGAAAATGCCCAGAAGGGGAATAGCTGGGTCAAATGGGACCTCTAATCCTAGTTTTTGAGGAATCTACAGACTGATTTCCACAGTGGTTGTACCGGTCTATACTCCCACCAATAGTGCAAAAGGGTTCCTTTTTCCCCACAGCCCTGCCAGAATTCGTTATTGGTTGATTTCTTGATAAATGCCATTATTTCCTGGGTTATGATGGAATCTCAGCATTGTCTTAATTTGCATCTCTTGAATGACCAGTGATGTTGAACATTTTTTCATATATTTATTTGCTGTTTGCATTTCCTCATCTGAAAAGTGTGTATTCTCAGATGGAAGATGTCCATTTTTGGACCAGTTCTTTAAATTTGACAGTTCTCATTTTTTTGAATTTATATGTTCTTGGTAGTAATCTTCTGTCTGAAGAATAGGTGGCAAACATTTTTCCCACCCTGCAAGTTATTTCTTCACTCTGTTGGTGGTTTCTCTTGCTGTGCAGAAGCTTTTTAATAAGTTGAGATCCCAGTTTTTGATTCTTTTTGATACTTTCTACATGATCAGAGTCTTAGTCATGAAGTCTTTGTCTACACCAATGTCTTCAAGAGTTTTACCTAGTCTATCTTCCAGCAACTTTAATGTTTCTATTTTAACTTTTAGATCTTTGTTCTATTTGGAATTTAGTTTAGTGCATGGTGAAAGACCATACTCATAAGTGAAATAAATCAGACTCACATGCAAACATCGTACTGTCGCCCAGTGTGAGAAACTGAAAGAGTAAATAAGATCCAAAATGTACAATAGATATTGTGAAATGCAAAGAAACTATTCACATGTAAAAAGAAACTGGGATGGAGGAACGGAGAAAAGAAGGAAGGGAAAAGCAAAAAATATATATATATATATAATAGTCAAGACAGTTATACTACTAATTTATCTTAAAACATTGAAAATAAAGGTTTGCGCTAATATTGTTTGGACAATTGAATTTCTATATGTTGTACTCTGAGTAACTAATTTAAAGAAACAATATACAATGTATTGACCTTTGTTGCGCTCCTATTATCTTGTTTTGAATTTTTTTTCTCTTCAAAATAAAATTTAAAAACAGAGTGAATGAGAGAAAGAGAAATAGGAGAGTTTAAAGTGTTGGACAGAAAGACTCTACTCATTCATTCTATTATTTTTTAGGTCTTTCAGATCAGAGAAAAAAATAGGAATGTTTGTTTGCTACATTCTCACTAGCATTGATTCCATTTACCACATTAAAATCAAGATGTTAAAAAGAAGCTGTCCTGTAAGTTTGCAGTTACCTCAGGTGGAAGAGAATGCATCAAAGAGTTATCATACTTAATGTTATTTGAGACTTATGTCTGTGATCACTTAAGCGTCCTTCATATCTTTGAGTTATAATTTTGGTAGATTCTTTATTGTATCTACAGTTATTCACATGCCAAAAGATAGCTTCAGGTCTCCCATTTGCCTTCTTGTTTTCTGCACATATTTTTGTAACTACCTTGAAATCATTTTGCATTTAACTGGTCAGTGCCAAAAACTGCCTGGTTTTGAATCATTTTTCACATTTTTTGAGGCTGTCATTGCGATCAGCCCCCATGTGTTGTCATGGGTTCTGCAACCTGTTCATGCCAGGACCTGAGCTAAAGAGATAGGGGTTATCAAGACATACTTTGTCCTATCACAATGACAGACCACAAGAAAGGAAATTCAACCTCAGAAATACATTTCAAGCTGTTGTGACAGTCAACTAACTTTCCACTGAAAAAAGTCACATGACCAAGACCAACATTGAAGGGACAGAAAATGTTCCCCAGGTGTCATATGATAACTTACAAGCCCATTTGGTAAAGGATGAGCTAATGGCATAGGTGAAGGCTTGGGGGGAATTAACTCAATTTATTGCAATATAAGCTCTGTAAACACGTCTTAAAGCTCCATTTTCTCGATATTCCTCCACCTTCTTCTACATGCCATGCTCCTTCACACTGCACAACCTTTGCCTTCTGCCTGGTTTTCTCTTCCAATGCTATTACCTTGATATATAAGCTTTAACTTCCAGGTCAGAGGTTTCTGAGCACATTCACCAACTCCTTTCAGGAAATAATCAATCAGTCAGTTGAAGCAGTAAGTCTAATTTTATCATACTCCTTCCCTTCTTTTACTTACCTAACTCCCAGAATAAATACCTCAAGGACAAAAATGTGTCTGTTTCATATATGCAGGCCTACAGCTAGCAATGCTGAGCAAATCTCAAATACAAAGTTAACATTTATCAAAAACCCAAGGTAATTTGTAGCTTTTCCAGATAAACTTAAACTGATATAATAAACTGAACAAAATTATTTATCAAAATATAGGATCACATATTATGTATAATTTTGCTTTTTAAATTAATATTATTACAAATAATAATATCATTAATTAGATTAGTAGTAATTAAATATTTTCCCTGGTATTATTAACATACTATGTTATTAACATTATTAACATAAAATTGAATACTTTACAATAAGTATCAAAAAATACGTTTCTAAGTAGTACTTGTGTCCTTTACACAATAGTTGTGATTGTAAAATATCCATTGGCAGTATAAATCATAATTTTCTCTAATGTGATTCTATTTTGGATGAGATTTTCAAACTTTAACGTGAATGAAAGATGAATTTCTTTGAGAGTTTGAACAAAGTTGCTTAAGTCATTTTTAAGTTATGAAAAAGTGAGAGTATTTTTCATGCACTTAACTAAAACAGTCTCCAAACTTTTCAACTGTTGTAAGCCACGATTGCCATATGTTTTTAAGTAACAGAATTATTATTTTTCTTGCAGAAACTTTTCAACTGAAAATAAAATAGTCTTTTTTTAATATAAGACAATTTTCCATTTAAGTTCAAAACATGATAATAGATGACTGTGGTTTAGAAGTAAGGAAAATATAATTAAGATCAACTTGCAGAAGTGTTGGGAAGTCCATGCAGTTTAAAATACATTTCAAAATGCAAAAGTAGTCTAATTTCAACCTTTATAATCTGGCTAGAAACAAAAGGTAGTAGTCTGAAATTTCACACCCAGAATATGACCTAGAAAGTTTTGATCACTTAAATGTTGCTGCTTCTTTGAGTAGCATAATGGAGAAAAAATTCATTATCCAGTGGCATATAACAGATTTGCTATTATATATAATATCACAACATTTTCAAACCTAGTTAAGTCTTCTGTAAGATCTTGCAAAATTTTTCAGTTTGTTTATTTATTTATTTATTTGTCTTTTTGAGACAAGGTCTCATTATGCAGTTCAAGCTGGCCTTGAGCTGACTTTGTAGCCCAGGCTGGTCTCAAACTTACTGCAATTCTCCTGCCTCAGCTTCCCCCATGCTGGGATTACAGGTGTGTGCCACCATGCCCAGCTGGGGTGTTCAAAGTTTAAAATGGAAGAATTATATATTGAATGTTTAGAATATTACCAAAATGCAAGTATCTTTGTTAATTTCACATTTGTGTCAATGGTATGTCTCACTTTTTATTTTTAAAGTCATTTATTCTGCAGCTTACTAAGAGTATTTTGGATCTTCATTCACATCTCTTTCAGTTTCCACCAATATAAAGCCCTGCTTTATATCACTACTCAAATCAGAGATGAAATGCTAAAAGCAGAAAAGGCCAAGGACACTGAATTATTCAATTCCAGAGAATATTATCTGTGTGGCATTACACATAATAGGAAATATGAACCCTCCTTATAGAGAGCAGCACTGTAGTATGGCTTACGAAAGTATTGTAGAAATTCATATTGGGTGGTCACGCATGCTACTTCTGAATGCTAATAAATGAAATCAAAAGTATGGCAAAAATTCTATACATGGGAAGTATCTAAACTAAATTCTTATCAGGAATGGATACAAAGTAGTGGACATCTACAAAACCCATTGACAGGGTAGGTATATAGAATAGACAAAAAATGATAGAAAGGGTGTTTTCTATAGTTAT
Source organism: Cuniculus paca (assembly GCA_004365215.1). NCBI lineage: Eukaryota > Metazoa > Chordata > Mammalia > Rodentia > Cuniculidae > Cuniculus > Cuniculus paca. Next base: position 7,822 of record RJWT010051805.1, read on the forward strand.
TTAGAATCTTACATATATGTGATAAATTGAATGAAACATTTTGTCTTATGAGTAATAATAGACAATTTGGGATTGAGGCTAGAAATGGAAGAACAGATTTGCAAGCTGTTAATTTAGAGTGCATTTTTGATAGAATCTGAAAGACAAAATACATGTTTTTCTTTGATGTATTTAGTATATGCTAATAGTTAATTAATAAAAATAATCTTAAACAAATAATTATTTATTACCAGTTAAGAACACATTCTCTGACTTTAATTAGCCAGTAAGAAGTCTCTCTTGCTTTGAAAATATATTTGTAGGCCCTTGGTTAGTATTACTTTTACAATAATTTCTTAGCTATCGTTATTTTCTACTAATGTCACTTATTACCTAATTTACTCCTTTTTAATTTTTTTTCTTCTCCAGCTACTGAAAGTATTTTGACTATTTTCCTGAAATTATGACTGATATACCTGTCTCTACTGCTATAGTTTAACCTTCTCTTAAATCACAATAATGGACTTTATTAGTGGAAAATGTATCTTCTCATGCTCCTTCTATAAAATGACCTATGAGATACACCCTCCAAAAATATAAAAATATAACTTCCAGTGGAGGATCAAGAGCAGGAAAATAATAGACAATGAAACAGTACATAGGTAATAAAAAGTTTCATTGCATGCAATTTTGAAATCATCATCATAATTTTAAAACAGTTTGCTTTCAATCACCTCCATATATTGTCAATTCTAAACCAAGCAGGTGTTAAAATAATCTCCTCCTCAATAGAGTTAACTCCAATTCCTATCATCTTGTTTTGAAATCCTATATCACCATTGTTTTTTGTTTTGTTGTCATTTGCTTTTGTTGTTGTTTTTAATTGTTTGCTTCTTGATTTTTCTGGTTTTTCTCTTTAAAATAAAAAAAAAAAACTGTTAACTCCAAGTTCTACACCACTGTTACCCTTTTGGCAGATTTCCCTCACTGTCTCAGCTCACTGGGCTGCTGCCCTTCTGATCCTGAGATTGACATATGATTGGCTTTGACTACAAGAGTATGCACTGAAATAACAAAATGTCATTTCTAAACATAAATTTTAAAAAGCCATCACCTGCCTGCAACATCTTCATCCTCTTCTTTGCTACTAAAGATTCAAAAATAATTTTATTCCTAATCTGGCTCTTAGAGTAATCATAAACATCACACGAAAGTAAATTAACCTAGAGAAGATACGCAATATAAATGGAAAATAAACCTTTGTACTTTAAACCACTAAAATAATGGCATTTTTTTTAAATGATAGCACAACTAACACAACCACTGTCATGAATGTCGAGATTGTTACTACAAGGCCTATCCTACATCAGATTGAACTGATGGTAAACTGCATATAAACCACTCATTCCTTCATGCCATACGTCATACCATATGCTTTTCTACAAACATACAGCATTTAAACCAATAAAATATTTGTTTTAAGAATATATTGTGGGGCATGTAATATATGCCTGTAATCCCAGCACTTTGAAAGCTGGAGCAGGGGGATCTGTGTGAGTTCAAGGCCAGCTTGGGCTATTTAAGTGAATTCAAGACCAGTCTGCATTACATAGTGAGTCCCTGTCTCAAAAACAAAAACAAAAAAAGAAAAGGAAAGAAAAGAAAAGACAAAATCAAATGAACAAAAATGATGAGCTTTCTTTTTCTTATTTCCTTTAGATAAGAAAAAAATAAGTGCTTTGTTAAAACCATAAAGGAGTATTCAAGAATGCCAAGGTTTATAATCCCAATATACATAATTTACAAGAACAATCTAGGCAAAAATTGAAGCTGACCACTCTAAAAGAAAATTGTCAAATTTTGCATAACTGAAATATTTTTTATTCCTTGAAATCTGAGTAGCAGATTTTAGAATGTTTTGCAAACTAATTTTTCTATCATGGGTGAAGAGTTATAATTTTACCAGAAGGATGATTCTCCATGTGGGATTCATTGCATATTTATAAATTCCAATAAACATTTTTGCATTGTACCTTAGTTCTTATAAGTAATGTGCCCTTGATTTGGTTGTCTCTTTAATAAGCGTCTTCTTTTGAGGGTAAAAGAATTTTGGCCTATTTCTTATTTTTCTCTAACCAAAAACAAACAAACAAACAAATAAATAGATAAAATTAAAAATGTTAGCAACTGTTCTTAAGTCTGTCTGCCTGAAATTGTGCTTATAACCATTAACATCAATAATACAGTTAACATTTTCTAAAACACTTAGTATAAGACAGGCAGTTTTAACCAGTGCTATAGCTCTCTTACAGTTTTTTAAAGGTGATTTAAGTGATACTAGAGAAGACAATCAATTGAGCACAGTCACATAATTAGTAAGTAGTGTAACGGGGATACCCACCAAGGACATGCAGAATCGGAGCTCTTTACTGCCCCACTGTCTTGCCTTTGTCTAGCACTATGTGATGTGGTGAGATGGGGTCTGCACAAATGTATAGACACAAGGGAAATAAGGAGGTATTTCTCTCCCAAGTATAAATTTCATTCCAAGGAAAGCAAAAGAAGAAATTGAGAAAAGCACCTAACACCTAACAATATCTACATATCATCTCCTGACAAGTAATTGAGTCAATATCATAACAGTGTGAAATAGACAAAATACAAAATTATTATATTTTCTACTTCATTTAATATTATATTTAACACTATATATTTTACAAAAGCATAAAAACTGATAGCTCACAACCGTGCACATTCATTCCAAGTAACAGATTCTAACTTTACTTCCCAGAGTTGTTGTCAAATGTAAGAACAACAATTCAGCTTTTCTTGTATTCAGACACTGATGA
>RJWT010051806.1:0-10658 GCA_004365215.1 Cuniculus paca
TTTTCCTCTCAGGGCCTCAGTTTCCCCATCTGTCAAAATACACAAACACACACACTAGATCAATGCATCTCAAACTTGAACGTGGGCATGAATCACCACAGTTCCTGTACGCATGTGACTTCTTGCTCAGCAGCCTGGGGTGGGCCTGAGAATCCGCATTTCTAACAAGGTACCAGATGATGCAGATGCTGGAGGAGATGCCCATGGAGTAGGAAGAGTTTAAGCAAGCTCCCTTTTAAGCTGCACCCCTCTGGTTTCCTGCTAAACCCTAACATTAGAGCTAAGGGGAAAGTAGTGACTCCCCCAGGGCTGGACTCAAGGTCTTCCGGCTTTGCATCTGATTTGCATATGTCCCCCCAACGGTCACCAGCACCACCCCGCTACTGCCTGAAGCCCTGACCTCACCAAGCCCAGTGGGAAGTCCGAGTTGGGCCCCCATTGCCAGGCCCTGCCTGGCCCCCCTGAGTCAAGCTGGCCCCGCAGGTTTTGTGCTGCAGTACTCGGTGGACAACAGTGAGGAGTGGAGGGACGTGTTCATCAGCTCCAGCGAGCGGTCCTTCAAGCTGGACAGCCTCAAGTGCGGCACGTGGTACAAGGTGAAGCTGGCGGCCAAGAACAGTGTGGGCTCTGGGCGTATCAGCGAGATCATCGAGGCCAAGACCCACGGGCGGGGTGAGGCCAGGGTCAGGGTGGGGATGAGAGAAGGGCTGGGCTGGGGGAGGGGGCGTTGGGGGGCACAGGTTATGGGAGCGAGGGATGGCTGGTACAAGGCGGAGGGACCCAGACACACAGGGACTGAAGGGAGGAGACCCAGCCTCCTTCCCATCACTAGAGCATCTTGATGACAGACTCATCGTCACCAAGAAAAGCTGGTTCCACTTCCCTGCCAGGAATGACAGAAAGGCGGCATTCCTCCTCCTCCTCCTCCTCCTTCCTCTCTCATCCTTCACCTCTGAGGCCTCCTTCCTGCATTCCCTCTTCTTCCTCTCCTCCTCTTCCACTCCCAGGTGCAAACCCATTCCACCTGTGCCAACCGCTGATCCTTAAAGCCTCTGCAGTCCCCCCTGTCCCAAGGGAACCCGTCCCAGCAGAGACGAATCTCCCTTCCTGCTCAGCCTCTCTAACCTCTCTTCTCCCTCTGGCCCCCAGAGCCCTCCTTCAGCAAAGACCAACACCTCTTCACCCACATCAACTCCACGCATGCTCGGCTTAACCTGCAGGGCTGGAACAACGGGGGCTGCCCCATCACAGCCATTGTACTGGAGTACCGACCCAAAGGGACCTGGGCCTGGCAGGGCCTCCGGGCCAACAACTCGGCAGAGGTGTTTCTGACTGAACTGCGAGAGGCCACGTGGTATGAACTGCGCATGAGGGCTTGCAACAGCGCCGGCTGCGGCAATGAGACTGCCCAGTTCGCCACCCTGGACTACGATGGCAGTGAGTCTGGAAGGGCAGGAGAGGGCAGCCCCAAGGCTGACAAAAGGCACTGGCAGAGTGGCAGACACACAGATAGACAAGTAGAAAAAAAGGGCAGGGACACAGCCAGGCAGAAGGGCTGGCAGGTTTAGAGAGCAGCACACTGACAGCAGGCAGGTAAGTGGACAGATGCTCAGCGGCCAGCACAGACAGACAGGCAGTCAAAGGTCAGTAGCACTCAAGAGAAAGCATCTTCAGAGGTGCAGTCCTTGCTCTCCATTGCTTCAAGGAGATTGTGAGGGAGAGGAGGGAGAGATGCAGCTGATGCCCTGACCTCTGAGAGGTGTATTAGTCAGGATGGGACAGCCCGTGCTGCAGGAACAAACATTGAGAACCTGGTGGCCTAACTCAGTAAGGAGCTTTTGGTTGATTTTCTTAAAGTCCTCTGAGGTTGGCTGGCTGCCACCTTTTAACTGCACTGTCTTGAACATGAAGCCTCCAAGGTCCCCCAGAAAAAGGGAAGCACACAGCTTCTTGCCTTCCTTGGCCAGGGGTTGGCACTTGTCACTTCTTTTCACACTCTAGTATGAAACTAGTGTTCAAACTAGTCACATGGCTCCAATCTAATGGCAAGGAAGTCTGAGAAATGAAGACAAGCACATGAATTAATATTCGAAGAGCACCTAACTGGTGTCTACTACATAGGAATACTCACACCCAGGCACACACGCACATGCGCACAACGCATGCAGGTCCATTAAAGCAATGCAGATGGCTGAATTCATAGGGTCCCATTGTCACAAAGTAAACCAATCTGAAAATGTGTCAAGGAAACAGAATAAAAGCAGTGTCAAGAGATAGGCCCAAAACTGAAGATTTCATCAAGGAGATGACTCAAGCAGAGCTGCAGAGCTGCCAAAACTCTGGCAAAGATCAGGACTTGCAGAAAGTCATGTTGGCAAGAGAGTTTATCATTTCGTCCCCCGTGGGCAGCCAAAGTTAGCAGACTTGCTCAGAAGACAAGCGAGCAAGGAGAAAATGCAGGAGTAGTTTTAGTCTCCTTCAAGGGAAGAAAACAGTGTCCCACTGCTCTGACTGCTCCCTACTGTTCCCCCTTTGTTACCCCCAACCCCATTCTGAGCTGGTTGTGGGAATTTAAACCCATCCATTCCCCCTCTCCAATTAAATACTGAACCCCCACAGGCAGGAAACTACTCAGAGATTTCAGGATAACTTTAAAACAGTACTAGGAAGAGATTAACAATGCAATGTAACAACTGCACAACAAAACTGTCCATGGCTGTCCTAATGGAACAAGAATTTGGGGGAACAGAAGGAAAAGTCAGGACTCTGCCAGGAGGTGGATCTCAGAAACCAGGGTCAGCAAGAGAAGTCCAAGGGTTTCTCCCCCCGTGGAACTCCCTGCATAGTACTTGGCTCAAAAGGGAAACTTGATTCCCTTCTTCACTCCCACTCAGGCACCATCCCACCTATCAAGTCTGCTCAAGGGGAAGGCGATGACGTGAAGAAGCTGTTCACCATTGGCTGCCCAGTCATCCTGGCCACACTAGGGGTGGCCCTGCTCTTCATCGTGCGCAAGAAGAGGAAGGAGAAGCGGCTGAAGCGGCTCCGAGGTGGGGGTACTTCCTTGAGGCTTTGCAGGAAAAGGCACTGACTCCCAGCCACTCTGCCCACCTTCAGTGGTTCATGGCACCATCTGGGCAAGACAGAGTGCTAGAGTCTTTTCAAAGGAAGAGATGCCACTCGAACATTCAGAACCCTGCTTAGTTGTTTTCTTCTTCTCTGTACCTGCGCCAACCAGGGCTGACATTGGGGAATGCATCTCTCGAGGACCTGCTCAGTTCTGAATGGGCAGTTTCTATGCCACATCAAATGTCAGATACTTTGAATATCATCCCCTTTTCCAACAGTCTGGTATAAATGAATCTCACACATCTCAATTTTCCCAGGACTTAATATAGTATCTGACATCTACTAGTTGCTTCAGAAACCTTTGTTCACTTGTTTGGAAAACATTTATTGAATCTGTTGCATCACAGATATTGCCAGACATTACAGATATAAAAATAAGTAAAGAAGGACAGGCCATGTCTTTAGAGTTAATATGAGAACCCAGGGAAAATAGTAGCATGGAGTGGAAATTATTAATGCTCCCTGAGGGGGGTAGATGAATGGATGGTTGAATGACTGAATGGATGAATCACTAGATGCTTAGATGGATGGAGATATTGATGTATATATGTATGTATGGATGAATGGATGGATGGATTGGACAAAAGCTTGGATGGATAGAAGGCTGGATGGTTAAATGGTTGGATGCATGGATGAATATTTTGATGGGTAATATGGATGGATGGTTGGATAAAAGAATATTTTGCAGGTGGGATAATTGGATGAATGTTTAATGAACGGGTAGTTAGAAGATGATACAGATAGTTGGATGGAAAATGTCATATAAGTAGAAGGATAGTTAGATGGATATTGAATGCATGATTGGAGGAATGGGTAGACAGTTAGATGCTTAAATTGATGTTTAAATGGTTGGATAGCTGAATGGTTTAATGGGTAGATGATGGATGAATGTTTGGTGGGATAGATAGATGAATGGGTGGATGGTTGGATAGATAGATAGTAAAGCAGTTGAATGATTGGATGGTTGGTTGGTTGGATGCATGCATGCAGTTATCAAGATTTACTCTGACAGATCATTGTCAGATGTCAGATTAAATAGGCTCTTTGATTCTTCTAATATCACAATCTGAGAATACTGATCATATTCAAGGCCCCTTTGAGACTCCCAAATCTACTTTTTTGGAACAGAAGCCCTATACTACAAGAAGAGGCGAAGCCTCTTGGTTCATATGAGAGTTTAGTCATCTAAACTCATCCTCCACTCACCTCTCTTCCCAAGAGATAACTGAGGGTAGATCTTTCTATGATGCCTATTTCCAGCTTGTTATGGTATCCTGTTTAATTAAAGTCCGTTCACAAAGCGATGGAGTACTTACTCTACTCCACCCTTTGTCCTTCGGGAAAGGCCTCCCTATTAGATAAAAATCTGAGGAAAAGAAAATAGACCTGAGCCCAGTCCTGAACTGGGAGCAGTGAAGCTTCACCATGATTTGGACTGTTTTGTAGGTTCTTACACTTCTCCCTCTGCTTCTTAAGAGACCATTCCCATTTTAGGGAATTCTCCCACCTCTTCCAATTGTCATGCTGCTCAAACTTCATTCTTACCCAGCCCTCTCTTTCCCGTTTTTGCAGATGCAAAGAGTTTGGCAGAAATGTTGATAAGGTGAGTATCAAAGCAATGAAGCACTTAGCTGCTTATTCTCTTATCCTTTTACCCTTCTTCCCTGCAGGGAACACAGCAGCTTCCCCCTGTGTCCCTTTCCTATACTACTCCCAGAATAGGAGACAGGCTTCCAAGATCCCATTATCCTGCAGAGCCCTCTCCCCTAAGCCTTTATGGCTGCTGATCCATTCATCTCCTCTCCTTCCAACAGCAAAAATAACCGAAGCTTTGACACTCCTGTCAAAGGGCCACCGCAAGGCCCCCGGCTACACATTGACATCCCCAGGGTCCAGCTGCTCATTGAGGACAAGGAAGGCATCAAGCAAATTGGTGAGTGACAAGTGCACAAGCTCTCAGTGCCAGTCTAGTTGTGCTTTCCCAGACCACAGTCCACAGAGGGCATCCACCAGCCTTCACGCAGTGCCTCAGGCCCCAGCCCCAGCCCCAGCTCCACTCAAGGGCTGTTTCCTCTCCATCTAATAGGGAGAATCACTGGCCTTTTGGGGATTCAGCACTGGATGAGGGCAAAGAGAAATCTGGGGAGTAAAGAGACATTTGATGAGAATTCCTGGTGATTTCTTTTCTTCTTCTAGGAGATGACAAGGCCACCATCCCTGTGACGGATGCTGAGTTCAGTCAAGCTGTCAACCCACAGAGCTTCTGTACTGGTGTCTCTTTGCATCACCCCGCCCTCATCCAGAGCACAGGCCCCCTCATTGATATGTCTGACATCCGGCCAGGAACCAGTATGCATTTTCCCCAGGGAGACAGCCCTCCCTGTGCACAAGGGGTCTTGGGTGCACCTTGGAAAAGAACAGGGGGAGGAGGGGGCAGAATGAAATGGAAGCATAGAGCACTGGAATTAGAGATTGGAGATCTTGATTACAGATTGATTAGCTGTGACCTTGAGCATATTACTAACCTTACCTTTCTGTGCCTCAGTTTCCATGCCTAAAAATTTTGAGTAAGGTTTAGATATCTTTGGTCTTCAGTGGCCTTCTGTTTTGGACACTGTAACTCTAGACAACTGTGAGCCAGTGGTAGCAAATCTATGGCTCGTGTGCTATAGGTTTTGTTATCATTGGATATTGTTATCATAGGTTATTCGTTATCATTGAAGCTCTAAAAGGTTTGCCATCACTGCTTTAGGGAGTGGATGATACTCAGGAGGCAGCAAGAGAGAGCATCACAGACGGGCCTGGTGGCACATGCCTATAAACCCAGCATTTGGGAGGCTGAGGCAGGAGGATCATTGCGAGTTTGAAACCAATCTGGGCTACAAAGTGAGCTCAAGGCCAGCCTGAACAGCATAGCGAGACCCTGTCTCAAAAAGACAAGGGCTGGGGGTTTAGCTCAGTGGCCTAAGCACCTGCTTGGCAAGTGTGAGGTTGTGAGTTTGATCCCTGGTGCCACAAAAAAGAAAGAGAGAGAGAGAGAGCATCACATTCTTCCATAGGTAGAAGAAAAAGATGAGGTGGCTGAGAAGGACAAGGACCTTGTCCATGGCCTCCACATCTGGATTCTGTTGCTCTCCTCCTCTGTAGAATCTACGCAGTCAGGAGAGGCAGCATGTTAGCACTCCCAAGGGTGCTCCTGTGGCTGCTTCTGCCTCCACCCTCAGTCCCCCCACCTTTTGCACTAAACGCCAGCTGCCCATGCCCAAGCCCACTCATCTCTCACTCCCCCTATGCAGATCCAGTGTCCAGGAAGAATGTGAAGTCAGCCCATAGCACCCGGAACCGGTACTCAAGCCAGTGGACACTGACAAAGTGCCAGGCCTCCACACCTGCCCGCACCCTCACCTCCGACTGGCGCACTGTGGGCTCCCAACATGGTGTCACTGTCACGGAGAGTGACAGCTACAGTGCCAGCCTGTCCCAGGATACAGGTATGCTAGGGCCCTGCCTGCATCCTGCCCAGACTCCTCCAGTTCCCCATCATTCATCTTCACCTCCCATTTTTCCCAATGACTCCCCACCAATCCATAAGGCCCAAGTCACTTTCATTTCCAATGGTCCACTGACCCATGGTGTGGCTGGGACAAGAACAATTGCCCCTACTGAGTTCCACTTGGTCAAGGATTTTATTTTTGCTCTACCCAAAAACTGTCAGAGAAAATGGTGCACAGGATATTTGTTGGAGAAAAGCCTGAGTGTTCCAGGGAGTTGTTGATTGTTTCAAGAATGAAAAATAAACCAGGAGTGGTAGCACACACCTGTAATCCCAGCACTTGGGAGCTGAAGCAGGAGGGTCACTGCCAGTTCAAAGCAAGCATGGGCTAACAGTGAGTTCAAGGCCAGCCTGAACTGTGTAGTGAGACCCTGTCTCAAAAAAAAAAAAAGGGAATGGAAAATGTTCTGCCCTTCGTTAGCCAATGAGCCCACTTAGGCCACCATTGCTGCCCTCGCAGAAGAGCAAGATCTCCCAGCCTGATCCTGCCGCCCCCATGGCTTCTGGTCTCTCCTTAACTCCACGCTTTCCATGTCCCCAGACAAAGGACGAAACAGCATGGTGTCCACCGAGAGTGCCTCTTCCACCTACGAGGAGCTGGCCCGGGCCTATGAGCACGCCAAGCTGGAGGAGCAGCTGCAGCATGCCAAGTTCGAGATCACTGAGTGTTTTATCTCAGACAGTTCCTCTGACCAGATGACCACAGGCACCAATGAGAATGCCGACAGCATGACGTCCATGAGCACACCCTCCGAGCCTGGCATCTGCCGTTTTACCGCCTCCCCACCCAAGCCCCAGGATGCTGATCGGGGCAAAAATGTGGCTGTGCCCATCCCTCACCGGGCCAATAAAAGTGAGTGCCTAGGCCACCTCTCTTGCTGTGTCCCTATAAACCCTGGCTAGGTCTTGTCCTACCAGCACCTGGATCCTCCCAGCCCAGCTTGGCTCCTTAGCAGTTCAGGATCGTACCAAGAGCAAGGACTCGGGAGTACGCCCCACAAAGCCCACCCTTGCTCAACTTCGTAATATCTCTTTGGCCTTGGACAAGTCATTTCACCTCTGTGGCCCTAATTTTCTCTTAATTTATAAAATGCAAATATAGTATCTACTTTGCATTGTCATATCGAGCTTTAGAAATTAGATACATGACTGATGCTTGGAAGATGTCTTAGTCACTTTCTCCTTGCTGGGACAAAATACCTGACACCAACTCAAAGAAGGAGAGGTTTACTCTGATTCATGCTTCACCATAGTCGGCTGGCTCCAAGACAGGACAGCATGGCAGAGGGGCATGGTGGAGCAGAGCTGCCCACAGCATGACAGACAGGAAGCAGAGAGAAAAAGAGCCAGTGAAGGAAATATACCCTTCCAGAACAACCCCCCAGTAACCACCTCCTAACAAGTCAGCTATAAGCCCCATAATCCAATCTTCTAAAAGCCCTGCCTATGAGTACATGTGGCTTTGGGCAACATCTAGATATTAATCTTAACAGAAAGCCTCATTCGGTAATGGTCCTTCCCTTAATCTGAAGCGGTACCAAGATGGAAAGAGATCCCTTTATGGGGTCAGCTGCCTAGTGGCCTCTGGCCTCAGTGCAGGCAGGCCTGCACTGTGCAAGTGAGGACTGAAGTTCTGGGAGACTAAATAATCTGCCAAAATTTTCGTAGCTCAAAGGGGTGGAAGCCATGAGTCTCCTGAGTCCTTGTACTTGCCTTTACTCTGGCTCTTCTGCAGGCGACCTTGAACACTCCCACCCTGCCTGTTAGCATGGCCAGTGCCAGGAGGATCAGACTCCACACTGCACACTACAATGTCACATATGCTGATGGGCTGCCCTGGTAATCCCAGGCCTGCAGGCAGGCATGACCCAATCTGGGTAGTTGTAGGGACCAGAGATACAGCTCAGCAGCATAAGCGCCTACCTGGCAAGTGCAAAGTCCTGAGTTTGATTCCCAGTACCAAAAAAAATGTGGGCATTTTCTGTGTGGAGTAAATGAGATAAGGTAAGGACAGGACAAGACACAGCTGAGCAATAGAGGCACTTCTGCAGGCCAGGTACTCCCAGAGCAGACAGAGTGGGTGTGGAGGCCCCAGAAGCATGCTATGTGGAGGCGGTTTCAAAAACAAGGAACTTTCCACCAGGAGAAGAGGGATAGGGTGGGCACACATAGCTGACTCAGCATCTGTGAGACTGGAGGTCTTACTGGTTGAGCCCTCAGAGCACAAAGTCAGGCTCACAGAGGTGACAAGGAGCAATGTTCCTTTCCTCCAAAGGGTAAGGAAAAGGTGCTAGGGAGTCTTTGTCTTTAGCCCTGGGGGATGAGCTCCCTCCACCAGAAGCTAAATAGCACCTGATGATTTATTGAGCCACTGCTGTATGTGCCAGCTGCTGTTTCAAAGCACTTCACATCCTTCACCTCCTTTAATGATCCCACAGAGACACAAGACCATCCCCGTTTCAGATAAGGAAACTAAGGCTTGGAGAGGTCAGGTACCTGGTTGGGATGGGGGTGAATGAGCAAGCTCCTGAGGCCTCTGTCTCTAACATCCTCTACCTCTGTGATTCCAGGTGACTACTGCAATCTGCCCCTGTACCCCAAGACAGAGGCCTTCTTCCGGAAAGCAGAAGGGCGTGAGCCCTGTCCTGTGGTCCCACCCCGAGAGGCCTCCATCCGGAACCTGGCTCGAACGTACCACCCCCAGGCTCGCCACCTGACCCTGGACGCTGCCAGCAAACCCTTGGGCCTCCCACATCCAGGGGCCGCTGCTGCCGCCGCCACAGCCACCTTACCTCAGAGGACTCTGGCCATGCCAGCACCCCCAGCTGGCACGGCCCCCCCAGCGCCCGGTCCCACCCCCGCTGAGCCCCCTGCGGCCCCCAGCACTGCCCCACCGGCCCCCAGCACCGAGCCTCCTCGGGCTGGGGGTCCACACACCAAAATGGGGGGCTCTCGGGACTCACTCCTCGAGATGAGCACATCGGGGGTAGGGCGATCTCAGAAGCAGGGGGCCGGGGCCTACTCGAAATCCTACACCCTGGTGTAGGAGCACGGTGAGAAGAGCAGCCACTGCTTGGACTCCTGCACCGCCAGCCCTCACACACCAACTTGGCTGTTTCCTGCATTATTTATATTAAAACGACAGACAGAAACCAACCAACAACAAAAAGAAACCCCCAAGTCATGAAGGCTTGTACATAGAACTCTTTTGTACAAATGAAACTATTTTCTTCTTCTCCATGAAGCCAGGGCACAGAGAATTTGACCACACAAGTCAAATTCCCCACCCCGCAAAATACGTGTGCAGAGATATATACATATATAGAGAGGAGAACACACCGAAAAGCTATATATCAATATATTTCTCACACCTTCTTTTGAGACAGAGGCACAAAGACAGCAATTTTTCCCTCCTACTCACCCCCCAAATCTAGGTGGTTTTGACAAAGACCAAAATCCCAACTCAGAGACACTGCATGCGATTTTACTGTTCCAAGAAAACCAGGAGTTGCTTCAATTTGCAGATGCTTATGTGTTAATACCTTTTTCTATGAAAAAAGACCCAGCGCCGTGTGCAATAAAGGTTATGTTTCTATGTGGTGGCTTTTTTCCCATCTGGCGAGGGCCAGTGGGGAGGGCAGAAAGACTTTTGTACCAAGCCTGGGCTTTGACTCAGCACTCGAAGCTTTGTAAAAAGTTTTCAGTTAGCTCAGGTGCATCCATGGAGCAACCTCAGGGGGACCAGCTCTGCAGCATTCAGTCAGTACCCAAACCCTTCTGAGCCACAGATTCCTTATTCCTTATCCGTAAATTGAAGGAAGCTTGTAGCCCATGAAATGAGGCACCTTGGTGAAAGCACTGAGAACCCAGGGTAAGGGAGGGGGAGTCTCCTAGCCTCTCTCACCCAGGACAGCACAGAGCAGCCAGGTGACATGGCTATGTAAAACCACTAGCAAATAGTTCTGCACCTACAAAT
>RJWT010051807.1:0-10643 GCA_004365215.1 Cuniculus paca
CCCTGGAGGGAGGGCAGGGCCCAGCAGGTGTGGGGTACAGAGAAGGACCTGGGATGTCAGACCAAGGCAGAGCTGACTCAGAGCTTCTCGTTTCTGCAGTGGTCCACTCAGCAGGGCAGATTTGTTGGGTAGCGAGCTCCCCATCGCTGGGGGGTTCATGCAATCAGCTGTTAAGAGGGTGATGGGAGATCGAGTGGAGGGAGGTGTCAGGTAGGTGAGACACATGGTCTGGGTTCTTCTCAGGGATTGGCCTTCTGCCCTCCATGTGACTTTGCACAGGTGACAGCCCCTAGACAGTGTCTTCTTTTGGGCCCGGGATATAGCATTGGCACATGCAAAGTCATGAGTTTGATACCTGGTACCAAAAAAAAAAAAAAAAGGAAATGTCTACTTCTTCAGTTATAAAATGGAGATAATCATGCCCACTTCCCCAGCTTAGTTCCGCTGAATCTCCAAGGAGGCTATCAAGACACCAAACCCCTTCCACTTTGAGTCCTGCAAAACAGCATGAGTGGCAGAATCCTGTGGGAATTGAGGCTCTTCCTCAAGTAAGAAGTGAGGCACCAGGACCCCTCTGGACAGGGAGATGTCTTTGTGGGACAAAAGGGAGCCAGAGTCAGTCTGGACAGAGAGAGGCAGCTGCAACAGAGAGAAGAGCAGTCCTTCAGGAGCCCGGCACCTGCAGCACTGATGCCACTGATGGTTTTGGGGAGGGAAGCATGGGAAAGTCTGATTCCCAGGCAGGGATAGGCAGAAAAATAGGCTCCGTCCACTCTGATGGGACAGATGGAGACCACTGAGCAGGCCTCAGCTTGGCCTAACAGCTCCAACCTGGACACAGGTCATTCGGGGGTTCACACAGTCCATCTGGGGAGGATGCTACATTTCTTAGCTTCCCTCCTCTTATGGCCACTGTGCACCATCACAGGGGAAGTGGCCTAGAAATCCCTCTGGGCAGGGACAGGTGAGAGTGAGTAAGCTCTATGCAGGAGAGAACTAAGTGTCATCAAGTACACTGATGGGAGGAAGGAGGGACACTAGCACAAACTTCTGACTGTCTCAGTATCCTGGGCCCCCGCAGGCCCTCCCATGCCCTGCCCTTGCCTCTCACGCATCCCTGATACATGTCCCAAGAGCAAGGGCCCCCATCAGTATGCAGCGGTTGATGGTGTCAAAAGCATGGACCCACAAGCATCCAGGAGCCGCCCCATCTGTGTCTGAGAGTGGGAGGCCTGAACCTCCACCCGCAGTCCCTGACTTGCCTTGTCCCATCCAGCCGGAAGGACCGCCTGCCAGAGGCAGACCTGCGAATGTGACAAGAAGGCTGCGCTCTGCTTTCGCCACAACCTGGACACCTTCGACCGCAAATACGTCAATTACCCCAACAAGCTGTGCACAGGGCCCACCCCACCCTGCCCGTCTCCTCAGCCCAGCCTCCGGCTGCTGTAATCCCAGGCCAGGGGAAGCTTGGAGCCAAAGGTCTCCCTCTGGAAAATTCCCTTCCTACAAACCTCTTCCACAGAGCTCCCAGGCTGTGGCTTCCTGGGCCACCCTTTCTTCCCAGGAAGAGCCCCGGAAGCTGCGATCCTCTGGCACCCACAAAATTCACCAACCCACCCCTAGGATCTCGGTTCCATCTTCTGAATAAGTGAATGATGTTTTCCTATAATTTCCCTAATATTCTTTGATTCTCAGATTCTGACACCCTAGGATTTAGTGCCTACAATTTCATTCATTCATTCACATGTTGAGCGCCTGCCTTGTGTCAGCCCCACACTGGACACAAACACAGGGCAACAAATCTGGCATAATGACCCCTGCCTGCAATGCCAACATTAAGTCTTTTTACTTTTCCATAACTGTAAGTTTCTGTGACTCTTTTTCTCTAAGCTTCTACAATCTTTTATCCAAGATAATCGTGGCAATTTCTGGGAGGAATATTTCTGGCCATGTGGTTTAATGTGAAAGGCATGAAAAATACCAACCTAAAAATATTGTTCTCACTGTCATCAGGCCTCAGAACACCCCCACTGGCAAAAAGTGCTTTAGAGGAAAAAGTAGCTCTAGATCCATTTATCCAAACTCCTTTGTCAATGACAGGCATTTGGGGGTCAAAGAGAAGATGTCCTGTGGAGGGGTACCCTCATCTCAGGTCCTTCGTTTCTTCCAAAGAGTGGCATCAGCCACCAACATTCCACAGTGGTTACCTTGAGAAGATGTCCAGGACAGGTCAGCTGTGAGCAGAGGCAGCTGGGCCAGACTCCCGACAGTGAGGAGGAAAGAGTTCAACAACACGGATTGACTAAAGGATTGGGAAGCAATGGGCTCTGGCAGATTTTACTCCTAACTACAGGGCACAGCCTTTCCACCAGCTGTAAGATGCAGATGCCATCCTACAGGATCAGGATGAACCTATTTCAGGAGATAAAGGATGTTCGAAATGCGCTATGCCGGGCAAAGCTCACAGCCCAAGCTTAGCAAACATGGACTCCCCTCGTCCTTCTCATGACCTGTACACAACAGTCAGGACTAAGAAGTCAAAGGGATGCCTTGTCATGAACTTCAAAAGGCAAAGAAGCTCTGTGCTAACAAGTGAAGTTGGGAATATGCTTTTGCGACTATGACTCCAATCCCTGGAAGGCAGGGTCTTGGAACAAAAATGGCTCACATGGAGGATGAGCATGACAGGAAAAGTGGTCCTGAGGCGCCCCCTGGTGCCATTTTATATTAGGCAGAAACCTAAATTTGTCTTCCACCTGGATTTCCTTTCAAGTGGGCAGTGTGTTTATGGGCTAGTGAAACTTCTGAGCTTGCATTTTCAATAATAAATATGCTGAGAGATCACCAAAAGAATACCTTCCAACAACCATAGGATGATGGTTCCTGTACAAAACAAGAAACTCAGGCAAAAGGAGCTGATGGGGGTGGAATGGAGAGCTTATTTCTGAACACGGTGGGTTTCGGGTACAATGGCAGAAGTACCTGGTGATCTTAGAGTTGTGGAACTGTCCAACAAGCTGAAAAGTACAAGTCAGGAACAAGACCCTAGTGCGGCCTATTGTGACTCCTGTTTTCTCCCCAACCAAGCTGTGGGCTGGTTGGCCACGGCCCGGCCTTATCCTTTGTTTCCCCAGGGCTCAATAAATGATCAATGAATGAATCAAGTAGTCTGTCTAAATTCCCCTCGCACATGTGGGTATCAATAGGGCAAACCTTTGATTTCCAGATGCAGACTTGTGACCTGGACTGAAAATGGAAAGGAAACCCCTGAACCTGAAGTCAGAAGCTCCAGGTAGACCTTTGTTCTCCCACAGTGCTGTAGACCTCACTACTCAGTGGGGCCCATGGAAAGCAACAGTGGCATCTTATTAAGAAGGCAGAAACCTTGACCTGACCCCAGACCTGCTGAATCAGAATCAGCAGGTTAAAAAGACCTCTGAATGTACAAATGAAAATCTAACATGTGCTGATAAATGGTCATGGCCTTTGTCTCCACATTTGTAACATGGACCAATGACATTTCTCTGGCAATTTGGTTGTGGCAAGATTTAAATAAGTCAGTTCATATACCTAGCACATAAATAACAGGCACATTTGTGTCCTGTGAATGGACGGATGGATGGATGAATGAATGAATGAATGAATGAGTGAATGAATGAAACAGCATAACAATGACAGGCAACATTTATTAAGCACTTGGTATTTTTAGGGCACTGTTGTAGGGGCTTTATGTGTGTAAGTTCACTGGATGAAGGGAGGGAAGGAAGGAAGGAAGGAAGGAAGGAAGGAAGGAAGGAAGGAAGGAAGGAAGGAAGGAAGGAAGGAGAAGGATGAGCCAGAGGAGTGTATCAATGCTGAGGAGGGAACATTGTTACCTGAATGTTTCATAGTTTACCTCTCTGGTTTCGATGACAAGATTTATATTGGTTTTGCTTTTGTTCCTACGTAGGCCCTACCAAAAGCTATGCATGAAGTGTGTTGAATTAACTTGATGAGTAAGTGATTAGGAAGCACAATGCAGTTCCCGAGCTAACCAAAGACCAATTATGATTTCACAGACACATATAGGATTCTTTAGGGTTCTTTACAGTGTCACCCCTGGAGAATCGAACTGAATACTTTATTAAAGTTCCTTCTTTCCTTTGAAAAGTTTGTACAAACTATGCTTCTGGACTTTTTTGATGGATGCTGGAGATACAGGAAAGTTAGACATGTTCAACTGACTGACAGACAGCAAGTATTCTACACGAGTAAGTTCTAGAGCAGGACCAAAGGTTCTCAGGCCTCCATTCTCCATCTAGTCTCTACCCTGACCACTGGTTGCTTGATTTCCATCATGTCACTCCTCTGTCCCCTCTTCAAACCATCAGTAGCTTACCATTGTCCACCAGCCCCTGGCATTCAAGGCTGGGCACCATCTGTCTTTCTGTCTCTAATCCAACCATCTCCATAAATCCTTCTCACCACTCCCAGAATATGCCCACTGCTCCCATGCCTTTATTCTTTTGTTCAGCAGCTTTTCTCAACCTGTTTCCCTTGCTCACACATGCACTGGGTGCTTTACAAATTCCGCCTTTTTCAACTGGAGTTCAAGCTCCTCTGAACGGTCTGGCAATGTGCTTAGACCTTTCCTAGTGCTGCTTACCCAATTACACGGGTTCTCTACAGTGGAACCAGGTGGCCTTGGGTTCAAATCTTGCCTCTGTTACCAATCTGTGATTTCTGGCCAGTTATTTATGTCAGTAAAATGGAGATAGAACCCCCAGTCTCATTAGTTGTTTTAAGACTGAGACAATGGATTCAAAGTACCTGGGATATTCTATTACCCTTTGTAATTTTTGCCTCTTCTATTGCATTCATTATACTAATTCATTTGAATAGCTTCTGGGCCACTATCATCTGAGCGCTCACTTATCTTAAGTGAACACGCATTTGAAAACCACTATTAACCTTCGGTGTCTTTGAGCTGATGGTCCCGAGTCACATTAGTGAAAATCGCTGCTGGAAAGACAACACAGCATTTTCCTTAGAGGGCTGTTGTCTGTCATGTCCCCTTTCTCCAAACTGTGTGTCCTTAATATAGTCTATGTCCTAAACACCTGAAATTTCCCATTCCAAGGTTTTGCTTATGCTGGGCCTTTTGTGATAAATGCCCTTGTTCCCCATTTCTGCATCCTATCTCCCCCTTCACAACCAGTCCAAATATCACCTCCTCCACTAAGCCTTTTTGATTTCTCTGCTGAATTATCAGCCTTCCTTTAGGGCATATGTTCTTTTGGGTCACAATTACATGGCCACTCTTAGCTCTGGTCTGGAAGCTTTTGTTTTTTGAGACAGGGTCTCTCTATGCAGTTCAGACTGGCCTTGAACTTGCTATGGAGCCCAGCCTGGCCTCAAACTTTCAGCAATCCTCCTGCCTCAGCCTCCTAAGTGCTGGGATTACAGGTGTGTGCCACCATGCCCAGCTTGGGAGCTTTTTAAGTACAGGGTCCATGTCGCTTCAATGCCCAGAAATAAGAGCCATACACAGTTGAGGGTCAGTAAATGCTGGATGGATTCTTAGATGTTTGGGTGGGTGAATAAACTGAAAAAACATGAGTACCCAAGTCCTTATATCACAGGGAAGTTCCAACAATTTTATCCAGGAAGGTAGAAATGTTTCCTTCTACCAAGCTAGAATCGATCAAATGGCAGGACTAGTCTCCATCTTTTTCAAGCAGGAAGTTATAAATTTCTGTGTATCTGTGGTCTGTGTAGTGAATTGGTAATTGGTGGTCAATTTAAACACCAGCTGAACTGAATCAGTGTGGTGCTGAACATGGACGGCCCACCTGAGGACTGGAGAAGAGTAGTGTTGTGAGTTCTCCTGAGTGTTGATGTTTGGAGCTGTTAGTTCTTCTGGAGCTGGTCAATCTCCAGGAGAAGCTTGTCATGCTGCCTTCCTGATATGGACTCAGCTGTTCTTATCGTCAGAGAAGCTGGGGACCTCACTGTCGTTAAGGATGGCTGTGGTACTTTTCGGTGGAGCTCCCGGTCCTTATTTTGAGCATCGCTTCTTAGCTCCAGTGCAGAACCCTCAACCTACTAGCACAGATCCTTCACCCCGCTGGCACAGACTTTCTAGCTTCCACCATTGACCTCTGGGCCTTCCTAGCACAAATCGTGAAGCAGACTTGCATGAGTCATTGTCATAGGCTCTAGGCCTCCAGTTGGACTCGTGGGAGGCATTGTCATGGGCCCTAGGTTTTTCAGCTGAACTCATGCAGGTTATTGCCATGCGAGTCAGGCTCTTGACTGGATTCTCTAGGTCATTGGTGTGTAGATGGATTTCCTGCACTTCTTGTATTTGACCTGGGTGACTAGCATAAAATACTACAGATTATGTGTCCTGTATGTAATCATTTTCCTTATAATCCCCACTACAATAGTCCAAGTATTCTTTCCTCCAGCAGTCCAGCTAGAACCACACCGACACAGGGCATTTTATGAATATTGTACAAGCCACAGTACTTTGTGAATGTGCATTGAGGGGGGAAGTAAAAGTAGAGTAAAACTAGGTGCTTGTGGTGTTTCTGGTTGATAAGTAACTCAGAACCCCATGAGCAATTACCAAGGGGCTCATGAACAAGGGCGTGGTCACTCGTCCCCACCTGTCCTGCAAACACTCCATCCTAAAAGACTCATCTAGCCCCCCAGCTAGAAAGGCCTGATGGGTCCTCTGGCCCAGACATGAAATTCCTCTGCACCCCAAGAAAGAGAACCTGACCCCAGCTGAATTCTTGGAAGTGAAATTGAGGAGGCCATTGAAGTTCTGCAATTGGGGCAGCTCCTAAAACAGGACAGGACTTTCACATCATCCTCCCTGGCTCAGGAACTGGATAGTACATGTCCACCCTGAGCACCCAGTCTCTCACATGTGGACTGAGACTAAAATAACATGAGGAAGGTTTAAGTGACCATGGGAGAATTTCTCTGCCAGTCACCAGAAATATTTTCTGGCCCTTTTGCTATAAAGAGAGCCAATTCAGAAAACAGCAGGTTGAGTACAAAATTATAAACAGGCAACAGCAGGAGTCGAGGTCAAAGTCACAAGGGGAGTGAGGTCTAGTGAGTCACCCTCAGCCGCATCCTGACTGGCCAGAGCCCTGGTGTGGACTGGCCCTGCTGGAAGCCCTGGGGCTGCCCCTCCCTCTGGGCTTCTGTGGCCAACATTCTCTCTTCTCCTCTGTGCACTTCTAGGAGAGTCTGTCCCAGTCACTGCCATCCATGTGTGTCCTCAGACACAAGCCTCTTGGAATGGGATCAAACCAACCCTCACATCCTAGAGGAATCCCAAAGTGACAGCTGACACAGTGCCCGGTGCTGAGACAACTGGCTTCCAGAACACCAGAGTTGCTCTGAGGTATCGGGCAGAAGCCTTCGGTGTCCAGGGCTTGAGGGCGCTGCTAGCATGTGCTATGGCCCTACTCACCCGGACGGAAGCTCCACCAATGCCAGATCCCAAGACCATCCAGCTGGAACAACAACACTCAGCCCAACTAGCACACACACGTGCACGCACACACACATCTGCATGCAAAGACCTCTAAAAAGGCCATTTCCCAGCATGCTGTCTTCGTCCCTCTCATTCACTCAAATGGTCAGATACTGATAAAAAACAACTTGAGTTGGGGACACAGCTCAATGGCAGACTGCTTACCCAGAATGCACAAAGCCCTGGGTTCAATCCCCAACACCATACAAAAGAAAACACACACAGCTTGACACTTTGTTTTTAAACTAGAATTTATTGGTATACAAAACTCCATTTCATAGATAAAGTGGCACATCTTTGCAGCTTCTATTGCACCAAGTATTGAAGATTAAAAACACAAAAAGAAACATTTGGTTTTGAAAACACTGCAAATAGCCAAGTACAGTACTTCGGTAAATAAAAAATAAAATGGTTCGGGTGAACACAATCTGTGGGGAAGAAAACAGCCTAGGGGAAATGAACTATGGACATCAGACATGGTCCTATTTCTCACCCCAAGCTCCATAGATAAGGCAGACTTGCTAAGTCAACGGATCATGACCCCATGGAGGTCTTAAATATCTCCAGACTGAAGCGAGAACAAGAATAGTGCAATTAGGAAAAGGAGAAGGCCCCTTCCCAGACACTCCTGCCCTCCTGCCCTGCCTCCCCAGGGGACTGAGCACACCGGCGCTTGTACACCACGAAGGGAAGCACAGAAGTGCTAAGGCTGACTCCTGGCTCCCTTCTCCCCTCCTCTAAGCTTGGTGCCGGTGGGGAACGCTGGGAGGGCAGCCCCCATGGAAACTGAACCCCAGAGGTGGGAAGATGTGAGCAGCCTCACACCGGTGTGGCTCAAGTTTCAGCTGAGGGACTTTCCAGGGAACCAAACCCCAGGCAGAGGTCTGTGAGTGAGCTTAAGTGATTGTCTTGGACAGCTAGCAACAGGGACACGCTAGATGCTGATGGGCAAAGGATAAGAGCCAGACCCCAGAGTTTCCTCCAGTGATCAGGACCTTCCATGAGGCCTCGCTCACTGGGAAGAAACTCCAAATCATGGGTATGCCCTGCTTAAACTCACTGTGCAAAAGTAAGTGCTTTTATGGGCATTATCCTTGTGCTGAATCAGCCTCTTCTCAAGTAACTTTGCAAGGTACTCAACATTTTAATCGAGCTACGAAATAGTCCTTATGAGGACAGTTAAACAGAGAGACTAAAAAGAACTGCGTGGAAGAAACTGTTAAGAGCCTGAGGTTCTGAGAGGGAATTTTACCCTGGAGACAAGGAGGGCTGGGCTGTCCACAAGGCACAGGTCTTTCCTGTGCCCAGCCAGAGAGGTGCAGGAGTTACACACTGGACTCACGCTTACAACAGAAACTTGGTCTTCTGTTACCAGAAATGCTCAATTTCCCCTTAATATGTAAGGTCAGATTTGTTATAACTTAAATATGCATTTTGATCTTCAATTCAAGGATGATGGCAGAAAAGCACAACTTGCTTTAGAGTCAGGGAAACACACCTAGAGAAAATGCCATTATTAAGCGAGCTCAGAGGAACTGTGGGAAGGCCCACAGTCCGAGCAACCCCTGGTCTCTGAGTGAAGATGAGTAAAACCTGGACTAATGAGAAAGACAGAACTGAGACACTGCATCAGACCCTGAGGCTACGGGTGCAACGCAGAGTGTGCTGAGGTACAGAGGTGAAGAGCCATGTATCTACCCCATTTGAGAGCTGGGAGGGCCACAGAGCAAATGCAATCGGGAAGCCCCGTCCTCTTCCTGCCCACAAAGCTCCCTAGTCAGGATGGGAATTCGTCACTCCTGACTAGGGTTTCAAGTGTCCTCTGACTTGTCCAACTAATGTTTGAGCTGAACATTTCACAGAGGTAAACTGAGGGCATTCTAAATCGACCCAGTAAAACCCAGGCAGACTCTATAGTTTCCCAGAATAAGAGAAACTGCATACTGAATACAGGGACTCACTGCAAGTGTGGTCCACTGCCAAAGTCCATCTGATACAAGCGCACAATGTGTGAGCAACTCTGTCCTCACCTGCACATGGCCCCCACTCAGCCCCGCTGCCACATTTCACGCTGTGCAAATCCCCTAGGGGAGAAGGGCAGGTGATGGCCCAGCGGCTCCTCAAGGGAGAGAGCCCACTTGCCAGCCCTCCCAACCAGAATGGGCTCAGACGTGTTTCCAGAGCTTAAAAAAGAAACTATCGACAATTTTTTCTGACATTCAGAATTCTTCTGTCACAATTCCTCGAGCAGACTTTCTTCCTGAAAGTCTATGTTTATCGCTGAAAAATTAAATACACATATACATCTTATCTTTCTAGTCTCTCCTGGTGGCAACTATACTGTAAGTTGTGGTTCTAGGTTGTTTTAATACATTTACCTCTAGTCCAAAGCCATTGCCACTAGTATTTTAACATTTTTTTCTCTTACTTTGACCTTTAAAAAATCTTTCTTAGAATCCATAAAACCTTTATATGTAGTTGATAAGGCCAGTGAGCAGCTCTAAGCCACTGCTGCGTCCTTTCTCCAGCCAGCTGCACTACAATCTCCCGCGGAATGAATCCTTTCCAGCCAGACGCGACCCTGGAAGCTGCTGGATTCAATTCCCATAGAGATTCACACAAGTAACTGCGCCGGGGTAACAGCTACTAACGGTCGGCACCCCGAGACCAAACCCACCAGGCCTCTAACATGGCTGCCAGTGAAGTCATCACCAAGGCCTGCTACAGCCACCAAGCCTCTGGGTTCCACCTACCGCTCACTCCAGGGAGACTGGCAGCGACGTCTAAATTCAGGCGCTTAGTGAGACGGTACCATGGAAGCTGGATGCTTCTACCCCATTTCTAATAATGAACATGCTAAACACAAACCAACTGCAACTGGAAAGCTATGAAGTGGTAATCAAAGAAAATTACAAAAGTCACTGGATTTGTTTTTAAAAGCACTGTTACTGTGCCCCAGAAATGCTGAAGCCTATTATCAGAAGAAGGCAATGTATAAATGCATGCTCCCAATTCTCTTTAGTAACTTTAGCAGCTTCAGAAACTTCTAAAGCCCAGCAGACACCAAGGCTACGTCAGTAACCAAGTTAATAAAGCAGTTCTGCAACTG
>RJWT010051808.1:0-10646 GCA_004365215.1 Cuniculus paca
TAGCCTAGAAGAAAAGAGATCTATGTAATCGCAGTGTCAAAATGTCAAAAGACTGAGATAGGTTTTTAGAAAAGAAGAAAAGAAAAGAAAACTCACCAAAAAAAAAAAATCTTAAAGGCATCCGTGCCTGTCCTCAGCTTTACAAATCCCGGGCTCACATAAAATACTTGTGACATGCTACAATTAACTAGTTACTCCTCTCACAGTGAATAATAATGCAATTATTTGCCAAAGGCAGTGGAAAAGGGATAGTTTCTGTTTCAAAAATGTGCGCCTTTCATTTCTGTAGGGAGAAAACTGGATTAATTTACATAAGCTGCCGAAGCAGCATGACCTCCAATTTCACCCTCCCACTGTATGATAATTCTGTCACCTTTTTATTGAAACTTTACATTTTTCCGTGATTAGAAGTAGCAATAAACTGACAGGTTACTACTGTGTTCAAGTTATATTAGTGCCTAAAACTAGATCCAAATACCTCAAGAAATAGAAACTTGACTGGTGAAAGTACCTCCTGTCCCCACTGGACACTGGCGTCGTAGAGGTCAGGAAGGGCTGGTACTGCATTTCCTTTGCCAGTGGAGGCACAAAAAGAGAACAGGAGTTGTCTTCTTCACCAGTCTCCCTCTCCTTTGGTGCCCCCTGCCTCTTGCAAGTAGCACACAGCTAGGTGAGAATTTTCCTAAACATATCACCAGTTATCTCTTGTAGGTGTTATTCAACCCAAACGAAATGTTCCCTGAACTAAAGGGGCTTATTAAGCCATTATAGAAATGAGAGATAGAAGAAAGAAGGGACCAGGTCCTGGGGTATCACTTGACTACCACACCAGAGAAGTTGAAAAGCAATTGGAGCAGCATCCACTGAATCTAGGTGAAGGAATATTTTTATAATGAAATTTGAGGCAGTGAAAAGCATATACTGTTTACAGTGAAGTTGTACTGGTTATTGATAAAAGCAGTGGGATAACCTGAAGCCAGAAAAGCTTGGGGATGGGTGGGCACTGTATTAATCAGAAGGAATTGTTACGTTCAGATTGGTTGAGCTTCATAGGTTGTTACTCAGCTTCCTGTTTCTGGGACAAAATACTTGGCTTAGACAAATTAAAGGTAGAAGGATTTATTTAGGTTTATGGTTTCAGTGGTTTCAGTCCCTGGTTGACTGGTGCCACGGCTGAAACATCACGATGGAGGAGCACAACAAAGGACAGCTGCTCACCTCACAGGAGCCAGAAGTAGAGAGAGAACCAGAGAGCCGAAGAGGGAGAACATGGCTAGGGACAGGAACACACCCACAGGTTCCACCACAGTGATCTACCTCTCCAAGTAGGCCCCGCCTTTTCACAGCACACTGAGCTACAAACTCCTAGATGGATTAATCCACTGATGAGGTTAGCATCTTTATCATTCAAGCACCTTCTGAAAGCCCCACCTCTGAACCCATAAGACAAAGAGGGGACATTTTTGACAATGATGGTTGAGAAAGTTCATTTCATAGATTCCTTGCAGTAGCTCCTAGTGCTCAGTAAGCTGGGATGTGAATCTGCATTCCCACATTTGCTTACAGAGTACCTTTGTTTACAGAGTACCATATTTGTTTACAGAGTACCTTCATCCATTTCCTCCCTTCTCCCTTTTCCAGTGCTTTTAAGGCATTTCAGAAGTGTTAATGTAGAACACAATGACTTCTTTCTTGACCTCCTTTCAACTCTAAGAATTTGCTCAGTAATTCTTGTTTATTGAAGACCAACTACCCTACACTGAGCTGAGTACCAGAAATCAAAGATAGAGGCTTTGAAAAGGTTACAGAAATACAAACTAGTAGATAAGCACATGACCAGTGCAATAAATATTACCATGGAGGCAGATATGAGCCTGCCCCTCTACACACACATTTGTTTACCAATATGAACACAGGGTCCTCTCTGGCCCAAGAATATGCCCTTCCAAAAACCCCTGTTTAGAAGTTTTAAAACAAAGTCTCAAAAAAGATGTATTGCGAAAGCCCTCTAATTTTGTAATTTTTGGTACAGTCTGTTCAGTATAATCTATTGTGTGCATGTGTGTGTGTGTTAAAATGGATATTTTTATGTGGAGCCACCTTTATATAGTGTTGTAAAGTCAAAATGTTCTGAATAACTGATGCTTTAATAGTGGAGTTAATTTAATGCACAAAAGATTAGTTGTTCTAAGACCACATACTAGTTCACAGTGCCTTAAAACTAACATTCACTCCTGTATCTCAGTGATACAGAAGAGCTTAGATCTCTCTTTTGGGAAGACAGATTGAGTTCCTGTAGGTTCATGTTCCAAGAGAGACATAGCATTGTTTTTGAAATGCTGTTCCTCCAAAGTGTTCCTTTAAGTAGTTGGTGGAAATTGAAATCTATGTTGTTTTTCCTTGAACTTGCAATATGTACAGTAATGTGATCTCTGGCGTCAGACCGCCTAGATTTGAAAGCATGTTCTTCCCCTTACCGGCTGTACAACTTCACCGAGACTCAATTTTCTTATCTATAATATGGAGACAGTAAGAGTGGCTACCTTTCTTTGAAAATACAAAATGGTTTCTCTATCCATTCATTTCATTTAGTTATCTACTCAACATGAAGTTATTGAAACTTCACTGACTCCAAAGTATTGGGCGGGGTGGAGAATGCTAAGATAATTCACCAATAGAGGTCAAGATGAATGTAGAATTTCAGACCATGGTCTTGGAACTCTGCCTGTTTCTCTAATTAACAAAATTTAACAGACTCAGATATACAAACTATAATAAATGATGATTATGTAATCAGAGTTTGTTGGTCTAAAGGAAACAGAAATGATGGATCCTTGGTGATCACAGCATTCCCCTTCTCCAAACAACATAGTTTTCAAACTATTTGAGCAAATCTTTAAAGTGTCTTCCATTTATTGAGGAAAGCAAAATACTCCCCACAGATTTCCAGTTTTCAATGATTGCTGAGATATATGAGTCCTTTTTTTAAAATTCACTTTTCTATTATTTAATATGTGCAAGTCTGAGTGAGCAGGAAAGAAAGAGGAAGGTAATGAATGTAAACAATGGGAGGAAAACCCAGTACACCCATGCTTTTATGAAGTCTGTATGTCAGTAGTTCATTCAACAAGCAGTTATTAAATGACAAGAATATGTTTCAGAAAAGCTACATCTTACTTTTATCTCAGGGAATCTGTGTCCTTCTTTCAAGATGAGAATAAAAATGCCATATATCTACACCATTTCCTAAGCTTTTACCCTGGAAGGTTTTATATGAGGCAGCAAGAGCTAGGAATTTCCAAAGGGGAAACATATCTTAAAAGGAAATCCTGAACAAGTAATGCTAGGATAGAAAAAGAAAGACATTATAGGTAGCAAATCTGTAGAGCTAAAATAAAATCACTCAAGCTAGAAGAAGAAAAGACAGTAGCCAATTGGAAAGGAAGCCTTTGTGAAATATCCTGAACTATTCTTTAATTTGGTGTTTAATTAAGTGAATTTTTTACTGAAATATTGGCCAATTCGATTCAATCAGATTTCCTCCTCCCATCTCAATTCTAATATTTGATTATTTGGTTATGATATTAAAGATAAATTTCAGAACCACCAGCTCCTTTTGGTCCAGAGATACATATTATACACTGTAAATTTCTTTTGAGTTCATGGATGTTTGCAAAACCTTGAATATTGTTCTTATTTACTATTTAGATAGATGAGACAGTATACCTTTTTCTCTGTCCTTCTACTGATAAAAGATAATTTTTTAAGATTCTTCAAAAGATTGACAGTCAAAACCTAAATTTCTTTGAAGGCAAAATAACCACCTTTGTCAAAAAAAAAAAATGCCAAGTCAGTCTCCCCACCCCTTCTTTGTTTAATACAAATAGTTAAGGCAGTGCCACCACTGCCAACACTTCTCCCAGTCAGCCCTAAGAAGGACCCAGATATTCACAGGCCCAGCATCAGCCCCAGTAGCAGTGTTGTGGTCTCAGCTGAGATAGGCAGCTTCTCAGCCAGCAAAGCATTTAGAGATGGTTACCGTCTGCACTAGCTACATGTTCCTAAACAGGTGAATGTAAAAATAGCCAAGTGTTTCTAAGGCAGTTATTTTGCACATTTGTGTTAGCACATTTCCTGTCAGCATTTTTCACTGCAGTCTGGGAGCTCTGCCACAGATGGTCTCAGGACAACACCCCGAGATGCACTGGTGTGCAGACAGACCCTCTCTCCTGAAGGAACCGATCAAGCAGGGATCCCCAGGAAGCAGATCTGCTGCCAGAATGCCTATGGAAGAGAGCACAACCCCACGCTCTCCCCCAGGTTCGCTGGGGTCCAGGGATCTGCTTATGAGTTTGTACATTTAAAAGTCCTGTGGGACACTCTTGATTCACAGCTGTGGTAGCAGAGAAAGCTGGGTTTTAACTTATCCGTAAGTGGGTCCTGGCTCTACACTTTACCAGCTCTTTGATTTTATGTAATATCTTGGTCAGGAAAATGGTCGTTGTGAGGATTAAATAAAGCAGTGCACTGTAAGAGCCCAGCCAGTAGCCTGCTGGCTGCTGTCGTCTTTATAGTCTATGCCCAGCTCTGTGCAAGGTGTACCGAACTAAAATGTGTGATCGACGACCTCGAGAAGCATGGACTTTACTTACAAAAAAATATAAATATTAATAAACACTTTAAATATGAGTTCATATTCCCAAGCAGTGGCAGGTTTACACACATACCGAAAAAAACACAGTATTCTGAATAACAAAGTAGACTGTAAAACCCAAAGAATTATAAAAACATTAAAAATCACATGAAACTTGTTTTAAAACATTAAATTCTTATAGTTTGTTTAGGTGACCTAGTTCCCATTAATTCACCAAAAGTTTATTTAGACTAAAACAAATATTAAAATCATGAATGACAATTCATATTTATTATTTTATAATCTTTATTAAAATATAATAATTATAGTCTAGTAAAAGGAGAGCTATCGGTGCGTATTTTAGAAAGGG
Organism: Cuniculus paca; assembly: GCA_004365215.1. Taxonomy (NCBI): domain Eukaryota; kingdom Metazoa; phylum Chordata; class Mammalia; order Rodentia; family Cuniculidae; genus Cuniculus; species Cuniculus paca. Next base: position 5,004 of record RJWT010051808.1, read on the forward strand.
ACAGTGTCTAGGGGCTTAAAAAAAAAATCCCTGTTACACAAATGGTTGTTTACATGAATGGTTGTTTAAATGAAAGCTGTAGATCCTAGGACGGGATCTATAGCTTTCATTTCATTCTCAGAAGCTTTGGCAACGTCCAAAAATGTTAAGGATCACTGAAGATTCCCATTTAGCACTATTTAAGAATGCTCTTGCTTATACTGCAGAGCATTCCCTCTTGATTGTATTCTAAATAATTTACTCGCTTGCTTACTCTTAACTGACCTCTGAGTCATTTTTGTAAGTATTAACTCTTCTACTGTCCCTGAAAAGCAGGAACAGTAAGATTTCACTGAAGAAGACTGAACCCAGAGTTTCTTGACTGCCTCAGCCTACTCCAACTCTGCAGGCATCACTGGGGAAGTTTATGCACATCTCTTAGAAGTTCCAGGGCCTGAGATTAACTGATCATTTTCTGAAGGTTTCCTTTTTCATTTTTTTATCCATTGCTAGGTCCTTTGAATTTCTCTTTTTCAATTAGTTCTGTGTTCCTTTCATCACAAGTAGAAAAGTGAAGCAACTTCCTTGGAAGGATACGATTCAAGTTTGCCCAGCTGTGTTTTTGCCGACTAGCAATTCTCCCATTTGCGTTTTGCTCATCCTATGGTAACAGCACTATTGATGCTGCATGTTTTTATTTCTCTCTTCCTTTAGGTGTGTGTGTAACATTGACTGTTCTCAAACCAACTTCAATCCCCTCTGTGCTTCGGATGGGAAATCCTATGATAATGCATGTCAAATCAAAGAAGCATCATGTCAGAAACAGGAGAAAATTGAAGTCATGTCTTTGGGTCGATGTCAAGGTAATGTTCATACCAAAATTCATTTCAAAGAATGTTTTTAGTCCTTGTGCAGAAATGGAAAGTGAAGATAGCTCCTTATTATGCAGCTATTTCATTTCTGAAAGACAGTTCTGATTTACAATGGGTAGCAGAGTCTACCATAGCATTTGTGTTGATTATAGGTGTTTGAGGGCCCATCAGGAATAGTCCACATCTTTTTCTGTATAATGGGACTGGATTGTCACAATGCGATGAACACAGAAGTCTGTATTCGGAAGAGAGTAGATATTCTCATTTCAAAGGCTAAAAAGAACGTCAGAAACATTTTTAACAAAGACTCTAAGAATTCATTAAAAACCTCAAAATTAAAAGCAGATCACTCCATTTGTGTTTCGAGTCACTAGAAATATTTTGAGTGCCTTTCTAAAAGCAGCATGTACTGTACTAGAATGTTCCGCTTTGGCTTTGTTCAGAAGCGAACATGTTTGGGTTTTTGACCTGTAATTCCTTTATTCAACTTACTGCAGTTACAATTATGAAGCTACTCCTTGCCTCAAACTTTGGAAAGCGGCCATCATTCTAGTGTTCACTGTCAAAGAGAATCATGCATTGGAGATTTATCTATTTATAAGGGTTGCATGGAATCCTAGTTGTAGAAAAAAATTAACTTCAGTGAAGGTAATGTTAAAGGAATAAACTTGAAATATTTAGGAAACAGCTAATCGATCTGTATTGTTAATTTTTTAACACAGATAATACAACTGCAACTACGAAGTCTGAAGATGGGCATTATGCAAGAACAGATTATGCAGGTACAAAATATTTTCCGTTTAAAACATGAGCACTATTGTAAGAGTCCTGGAGAACCGCTATCATTTTCTCTAAATTGAACCCTGAAAGACTGTTGATGTGTGCTGGTCTTCTTTTGCCTAGTTTAAACTTTCAATGGGCAAAAATAAAATTTTTCTTGCAACAAATAGGACTTTTTTTCCCAAAGTTAAAGCAATTGTCAAAAATGTCAGTAAGCTATAATTAACTTGTTTTGACAGTACAAGTGGTACAAGTGACAAAACATTTATCGAATTAATGGGCATTGGTGGAAATTAATGCAATTTTTAGCAGTATAGAATAATAAATGCAAATGTTCTTGTTTGAATTTTCATAAGAAAATCAACAGTAAAAAGTTTGTCTCTGAGAAACTAGAAAGGTTATTTACAAATAATAACACAGGCTATCTCTATTTAGAAAGTTTAAAAAGTATTTATAATTTATTTAAAAATAAATTTGCTTCAATTTATTTAGAAGCTACCAGGTAGCTTCTCAGACATGCAAAACTATAGAGACTATTACACAAAAATATAGGTGATCTTTAGCAATTAGACAATTTTATTTTGAAGAATATAAATCCCTAATATGGTTTTCCTAGAGTGAGGAAAAAATTTATAGATATACAATAGGGATTTTTTTTTTAAAAAAACACAACCAAACAAAACAAAACAGAGTAGAGTCAATCACAACAAGACAATGAACATGGTGCATGACTTCTATACAGTGTAAAAAGCAATCAATAATGGCTACCATAATGCCTCTTGTTATCTGCAATCTACCTGCCCATACCATCAGGGATGAGTAAAATCAAACAAAATACAACAAACTAAAACAGTAAAAACAAAACAAAACAAAGCAAAGCAAAACAAGACAAACAAGGCAGAACAATGTAAGCAATACAGAAGTTCAAGATACTAGTAGAACAGCAGAAGCTACCATAATATTTGTTATCTTCAGGATAGTTGCCTACACCTTCAGACATACTACAATCAAACAACACAGAATAGAGTGAAATTAATCAAAACAAAACAATGAAAGCAATGAAACAATGAAAGTTTAGCATTTCTAAACAAGATAATTGGACCTCCTTGATGGCTGCAATTATATATTTTGTTGTCTTTAAAATAGCTGTCCATGCCATCAAGTATAATAAAATCAAACAAATCAGAATAAAATGAAACTAATCAGAACAATGAAGACAATATGAGTTTCAAATCATGATAATAGATTAACGGTGGCCACTTCCTTCCCTTTTTAGATAGTTCCTCCCCTTTGACTTTCCCAATATGTATTGTGCATTTTGGATCCCACTAACACCTTTAGGTTGTTATACTAGAGAGACAACACGAAATTCACCCACGTGACTCTGAACCATTTCATCCATGAACATGATCTCAAGTTGCCTCCATCCACCTACAAGAGCCTTGAGGTTATCTTCCTTTATAGTTGAGTAGGTTTCCACCACATAAAATGCCATGTCTTTCTTATCCATTCTGCAATTAATGGGTAAGTTACCCCTACTTTTTTTTTTCTGGCTCCCTGTCACAGAGGGCATTGTTCTCTCTCCTTTGACTTTCAGTCAATGAGTTCTCTTTCTAGTTAAATGTGTTTCTTGTATAAAGCATATTGATGGATCCTGTCTACTGATCCATTCTGCCTGTGTTTCTTTCTATTGGTGCACTGAGGCCCTCTTGCACTGCATTTTCTCTGCCATGCTGTTTTCCTGCCATTGGCTCCCTATTTTTCCTCTCCATTCAATTGACTGGCCCCACCTGATGGTCCCCCTCTGCCATTGTTCCTGGGACTGTGGTCCTTTTTTTCTCTCTTAGAATGTCCTTTAGTATTCTTTGTAGGGCTGGTTTGGTGGTCACGAATTCCTTGAGTTGTTCTTGTCATGGAAGTATCTTGTTTCTCCATTAATTTCGAAAGAAAGTTTTGCAGGGTACATCAGTCTGGGTTGGAAGTTGTTTTCTTTCAGGACTTGCAATACTTCACTCCAGCACTTCTTGACTTGGTGGTTTGTGTTGAGAAGTCTGCCGTGATTATGATGGGTTTTCCTTTATAGGTGATCTGTTTCTTTTCTCTAATAGCTTTTAATATTCTGTTCTTGAGTTGAATTTTTGGGATCTTGATTACTATATGTCTGGGTGTATATTTGTTTTGGTTATGGCTAGCTGGAGTTCTATATGCCTCACTTATTTGAATGTCGTAATTCTTTTTCCATGCTTGGGAAGTTCTCATAAGTTATATCTGTAAATAAGGACCTTATGTCATTTGTCTTGACCCCTGCTTCTTCACTCACATTTTTAATTCTTAAGTTATGCTTCTTTGAGTTTTCCACCAGCTGTTGAATTGTTACTTCCTGAGTCCTTATTATTTTTAAGAGATCTTTCCTTTCACAATCACAAGCTGCAAACCTGTCTTCAAAGTTTGAAAGTCTAGCTTCAATTTCTTTCAAGTAATTTTACTAGCTTTCAATGGAGTTTTTAATTTTCTGGATATCTCTTTGAATCTGTTTCGTGCATTCTAAATCTTTTATATTGTTCATTCCTGGTTCCCCTCATTTTCCTGTGCTCCTCTATTTTTTTATCTGTGTTTTCTTTAGAGATGCTTAGTATTTCTTTTATTATGGTTTTTCATTTCTTCTTTTCCTGGGATAGAATTTCTGTTCTAATTTCTCTTACAGCTTCATGAAGTTGTTTCTTCACTTCAGTTGACATCACTTCAGTCATTTCAGGTGTGCAATTCTTGATGTCCTCCGTGTTTACCTCTGGTGGACTTGCGTTGCTTGGGTTGGATACCAGAGACTGCCCTCTCCCTCTTTGTCTTGGCATATTCCTGATTTTTTCCACACACCTGGGTTATGTGGTCCCAGGCACCCTGGCACTGGCCACAACTTCTCCGAAGCGAGATTGTTTATCTTTTCTGGCCAGTGCTGGCTATGTACATCCAATGGTGGGGGCCCATGTCTCTGCACTGAGCTGGGTACCAAGCCACCTGGAGTTTGCATGGGAGCAGACTTGGTCAGGCCCTGCAAATCTAAGCTGTTTAGGAACCTATGTGATGTTGTCTGAAATGCGCCTGGGAGTGGACCTCGGTCCAAACAGCTTCCGTGGGTCTACCCATAACCTGGCACTGCCAGTAGAAGTGGGTAGCAGTCTTGGCCCCAGGCATATCATGCCCGACTCCAAGATTGCACCTGACCAATCACTCTCTACCATGGGGGGATGGAGTCCTCAGCACTCACTACCAGCCAGCACAGATCTCCACGTCTGCCACTCTTCTTCACTCCCATGCCTCTCTGCAGAGACCTCTGGGGTGGACCACGGCTGCGACTGCCACTGCAACCACATGTCTCCAGGCTCAGCAGCTCTTCTGGCAGGGTGAGTCCAGCTCTGGGCTAAGGCACTGCCAGCCACCACCTTCTTCTTTGTTTAAATTGTTTTTATTCTCGTTGTAGGATTCAATTCATATTTTAGATTCTTCCAGGGGACCCACTTCCTTCATTCTTGTCCTCTCCATCATGCTGTATTCCAGCATCTGAACAGTTTCTCTCACAGAGACTGTTTACTCTGCTGCTTACTGTTCCGCCATCTTTGATCACCCAGATTCTTACATTTCATAGAAATTTGGGATAAGATTGAGGTCAATAATTTTATGTGAAGTATTTTGAAGCAGAACTTTCTATTTAGACATTAATCCTTTATATCTAGATTTAAAGTTGTGTTTCAATCAAGAATTATTTTTTCATAGTATGCATTACCATTCATTCTTTCTGAAATTGCATTTTCTGACACATGTATAGAAAAAAATCCTCTGGAATTGAAAGAGGTTTGACTTACACAGCCCTCTGATATCTCAGAATTTGGAAGAAACATAACTCTGCTTTTTAAATTTTCATATTTTATCTCCATGTTTCACAACATGGAAGTAAAACTTTTAATATGCTAGAAGCCTGGAATTATCGTGAATAATAATACATGGAAAACATCAG
>RJWT010051809.1:0-10643 GCA_004365215.1 Cuniculus paca
CCCCCCCTCCAAAAAAAACATACAGCCTGGAAAATCAAGTCATCAGATCATCATTAGCCAATGTGGGGGCAAATGGGAAAGCAAAGCCAGCCAGTCCTATTGTGGGGTAAGGCTGCTCAATTTGCTGAGACGCTAAAATTGTACACATCAAATATTTAAGGAAGCCAAATGACAAAAGGCAGGTGGGTCCAAAAAAAATATGATCTGATTGGCTACACTCCCAAGAAGTTCAAGAAGATGAATCTTGCCCCTGCTCCTTCCCTTCTAGCTCTATGCCATATTAAAAGGGGGTAGGGGTGGGTATCAAGGCCAAGGATAAAGTATGGAGGCACAATATCCCAAGTGGCAGTTTTAATCCAGCTTATAACTCTTAATTTAGAATGAAAGCTTCCAGTTATCTAAAATAGTGAAACCCAAGTTAACCTACAAACTGATCAACTATCTAAAAAACCACGCATTATTTACAACTCCAGAGGCTAAGGCAGGAAGATTGAAACTTCCAAGCCAGCTTGAACAACTTAGCAAGATCCTGTCCTCAAATAAAGTTTTTAAGGAATGAGATGTAGCTCAGTGACTGGATCCAATTCCAGCACACACACACACACAAAAAGAACAGCACAACTTTTAAAATAGTGACACAGTTTAAGTGTACTTGAGATTTTATTTTGCATATATGTCTTTGTAATCTTTCTGCTGAGTTTACTTTCTCAAATTTAAAAAGTAAATCTATCTCTTTTTTCATGACCTCTATTTCCAGTTAATAGTATGGTTAAGCAAGTATAATCTTAGTTTCAGCTCTGCCATAAAACAGCCTGCTGGACTTGGATCAAATATCTGGTCTAAAATGTGTAACAGATATTGTGAAATTGGAAGAAAATGTTCAAATGGGAAGGGAAACTAGGGAAGGGGAAGGGGAAAGGAAGGTAGGAAGGGAGGGAGGAGGGGAGAAGGTAGGAAGGGAGGTAGGGAAGAAAAAGAAAAAAATGAGGAAAAAAATCTAACCAAAGCTTTTGTAAATAGAGAGGGAAAGAGGGATTGAAGGGAAGGGCAGAGGATGGGGAAATAAACAAGATACATCATGTACAGGTACAAATTCTCTATGATGAATGTGATTATTATGTGTTACCTAAAACGTACCAATAAATTTAATTAATAAAAAAATATATCTGGGTCTAAGTTTCTCCACTTGTATAGGGAGAGGAACTGGTCCAAATGATTAGATGAACCCTTCCATTTTAAAGTGATCAGTCTGTAATCTTCAGGATGACATCAAATTGTTTTGGGTAATAACTACCTTTAACTGGAAAAAACAACCATAGATTAAAACAGTATAATTCTCAAATAACCATTCACCACAGCAACACTGGTGAAGATAGGACTTGGATTTACCCCCACCCAACTCCATCACTTCATCCAACCTTCAGCACAACAAACCCATCACTACCTACTTATTAATTTACTTACAGAGGAAATGGGTAAGCCCAGCCCCACTATGGTGAGGATAGTGGATGTGACGGTACTGTCATGGTACGGATACTGGATGCTGTTGTCTTTACAGAAAAAGCCTCTCTGAAATGGATATATTTGGCCCAAATTTAGAACAGCCATAGGCATGGAAGCTGTTGGGGGAAGGGAAAAAGAGACACACATGATTAAATTCAGTTCACCTCAGGAAGTAAAGTCTACTGAATGGGATGCAAATCTTAAAAATATTTTCTCCTTTCTGGAGAAGTCTAAATACTCCATAATACCCAAATGTAAAAACTGAGGAAATCATGCAGCATTTCCTTATCCAAGAATAAATTCTCTTACTTGCATTGACCTCTGGTTTTAGGGACAATCAATAAAAGAAACTCTGAGAGAAGACAGCAAAATTGACCCATGGAAAATTAATCCTTGAAAAACAAGATTTCTATTTTATATCCTATAACTAATTCATATTTAACTGAACTGCTTAATATCTGAAATACATTCAAGAAAAAAGGCAAAGGTCGGGTAAATAAATTTAACAATAGCATAACAGTCAAATGTAGTTAAGTAGCTATCAGAATTTACTTCACATTAGAATTTAAACTAATAGCTAAAAGAAAACTAGAAATCCTAGGTATAAATGATAATAAAAACAAAGAAAGGAACACGTCCTTTGTTTTCCAAATACAAATAAAAAGTGAGTTTTATTAGCCCTGGCAGGCCTCCAAAACTACCTTAACAAGTTATAAGGGAATAATTACAGTTGAAAACTTCCACCTAAATAAAAAGACCCTAAAAGAGCAAAGTTAAATAACTTAATGTAGCAGCTTCTTTGTGGCTGTGTTTTGTTTTGTATTTTGGGGTTTGTCTGCTTGTTTTGGAGACAAGGTTTCACTATGTTGTCCCCGCTAGTTACAAACTCATAATCCTCCTGCCTCAGGTTCCCAAATAACTGGGACTACAGTGGTGCCCAGTGTACCTGGCTAGCAGCTTCTTAATAGGTTCAAATTTACTTTGCTTTAAGTTTTAGTTTACGAAATTCACACATCTAAGCATGGACTCAATGAATACTCAATACTAAGCTAAACTATATATGGGGAGGCGAACTACTATGAAATAGATACATTTAAAAACCAAAACTGTAGGCATAAAAACAGAATGCACACTCAGGAAATTGTTTTAAAAGAAATACCAATAATATGTAACTCAGTGGTAGAGCACTTGTGTGGCATAGAAAAAGTCCTGGGTTTGATCCTCAGTTTAAAAAAAATTGTTTATATATAAAAATCTCCTATGTGTATATAGTGTGTGCCTGTCTGTCTGTCTTTTGGGAGAACAATTAAACTTCTGTATCTTGACTGTGATAATTCCACCACTATTTTTACTATATGTAATATTTCAAAAGAAATACCATAAAAGGTAGCAATACAACATAAAAACTAGGAATATGACTATTAAAAAAGCATAAGAGGACCTACAGGGACTCAGAAGTCAATGTAAACTGATATAAAAGTCTAATAAAGGAGAGGCAACCAAGTTGAATCTGAAACAGCAGAAAAATCACAGGCAACAGGGAAGGGCACAAGGAGAGCAGTCAGTGGTTAAGGGATGCAAGGGCAGCATGAGAACTCAGTGAAAGCACAGAGGGAACGAGCAAGGAGTTTCCAAGGTAGAGCACATTTTATAGCCAACACGAACTGCATGCTCACACATGCCAGACAACAGGCTACACAGATTAACTCAATCCTTACCTCTAACCTCTTAAGTACTATCAGTATCCTCATTTTTTGCTAAAGTTATTAATTTTAGAGAAATGAAGAACATTGCTGAAACTCTAAATGATGGAACCAGGATTGCAACACAGGCTATTTCTTGAGTCGGTGGGCATATATCCTCCCATGGATACAAGTGATCTGGCCAGAATAACAGGTTAGAGCTGTAGCAAGAACGATAGGATTGGGGCAGAAAGACTTGTCCTTTAAAAAGGCTTGTTCAGTAAAATATATGTTATGCTCATAATAAAACCTCAAATGGGCCAATATCTTTGCTGCAAATTGCCTCTGAATTCTCCAATTCTGTGGTTTTTAATGGGAGTAAGAAGGTATGAGGTTTTTGTGTTTTTTAAAGGATTCTGGGTTTAAACTACTGACCTCAGAAAGAGTTCATCTTGTGAGAAATAAAATATCACTGTCTTGCTCAGGGTCAGCAACATGGTATAACAAGGATTTTAGATATTAACTTCCAAAAGAGAGATAAAGAAAAGGAAATATTTAATCCAGCTTTGAACTAGCCCAGAAATTGGTGATTAGTATGTTGATAGCCAAGACAGAAAAAGATGCAGAGGAATGAAGAACATTTTGAAACATGACATAACTTGAAGACTGATCACAACTGAGGCAGACCTGAAGATGACATTTCAGAGTGGAAAGTGGAAAGAATAATGGTCCCAATGATAGGTAAAGCTGCAAGAGACAGCTAGTTTACCATAAAAGAACAGTAAGTAGTTAAGTACTGAAAACATTGTCTTCTGGGCAATTTAGCACCTTCACCTAAATGCCCAGCCTTATCTTCTACTCTCCCCCATGCAGACCTTAAAGTTCCAAGCACACTGAAACAATAGCTACTGCTTGAACTACTATATTGAAGACCCTAGGAGCCTTCATATATGCTCAGTCTCATGGTGGAGATAGCCTTCCTCCCATTTCTTCTTCAAGCCCAAGTCAGGCAGCCCTTTCTTACCTTTCCTCGTACATAAGTCTTTTACACTGGATTTTAAATTGCTTTTTGCACATCAGTCAGCACCTCTGAAAGCAGGAACTATCTTATTTGTGTATCCTTTACACCAGGCACAAAGTTAGATCTGAATAAAAAATTTATTGAGTGACTAAATGAATAAAATTTAGGGTAAAGATCATAAGTAGCATGAGAAGTTGTAACTTAAGCCAAAAGAATAAAACAATTCTCAGAGAAAGCATAAAAAATATCAGAGAAGAGCAATGCATCAAGGACTAATAGCCATAATGAAATCATATAAATAGTAGAAAAGGGAGGAAAAATGGATGGATGATTACACACTTCAGAGGGCAGGGAATGTGACTATCTTGGTCAGCAGTTTATACAGGCCATTCTGTAAACAAAGAATGAACTATAGAAAAGAAGGACAATGTTGTGATACAAAACCAAAGCTTCAAGTATCTAGTATCCATCTAGGTCAGTAATGGCAGGCCTTTTAGAGCTTCCAACGATAACAAACAGCCTGGGGTAGCAGGCAGCCTGTTGTAGGTCTGCCACCACTGATCTAGGTGAATGTAGGTTGTTAAATGCTAAAACCTCAGGGAAATAAAAACTACAGTAAACACTATTAAGTCTGAGAAAAAAAGACCATCATTAGTGATCTCTATCATTATACCATCTCCATTAACACATCGATTACATCTTTATGAAGACACATCAATGTTGAGGTTTAATACTAGGTTGTCATTATCTAAGCACCTTTTCTTCAGGTTAAATACATGTCACAATGATTTCCTCTATTGTTCATATGTATAACACACACATACACACGTGGGGGGTATATCCAACCCCATAAACAGATACCTCTACTCCCCAAAAGAATATTCCTTTAGGATATTGTTTATCTTCCATAGATTATTTTTAATGGTACTATTTAGGGTAGAAATGAGTTCCATGTTAAAATGAAGTGTTACATGAAGATTCTTCTCATAATAAACCCTTTCACAGACAGTTACATTCTTTAATATCCAAAGGACATGACACTTTTTTACTCTAATTCTAGGATAATTCTAACTAAAATTTTCTTAAGAGAACTAAAAATTATATAATAATCTCACACTGAACTTTCATTGCTCACAATATTAGCTTCACAATAGTTCCTGTATGTGTATTACTATCAGAAAGCAATGTTCTAATTTTTAAATTAATTTTATTGGCACACTGATACACATAGTGATCACATTTATCATAGGAATTTGTACCTGCACATATCTTGATTCTTTTTTCCCCATTCCCCTTCCCCTCCCTTCGACCCTCTTCCTCTCATTTACAAAACCTTTGTTTCCATTTTTTTCCTTTTGTTCTTTTTCCCTTTCTCTTCCTTCCCTCTTCATCCCCCCTCCCTTGTGCCCCTTCCCATTTGAACATTTTCTATTTGCCAATATCTCATCAATTTTGGTACTTATTTACACTTTCGGTTTCTCACAAAAGAGAAACAATGTGAAATTTAAACATATGTGTCCAATTTATTCCACTTAAAAGTATGGTCTCAAGTACATCTGCAAAAATGTCTCAAATTTATCCTTCTTTATGGTACAGCGTAGTACTCCATTGTATATAAAAACCACATCATCTCTATCTATTCATCCACTGATGGGCACCTAGGCCCACCTAAGATTTAGTTTTTATAAACTGCTGCAACAAGCATGGGTGTGCATGTATTATTATAGTATGATGTTCTTTTGGGAAGATGCCTAGAATGGGGATAACTGGGTCAAATGAAACCTCTAGTTTTTTTTTTTTTTGAGGAATCTCCATACTGATTTCCATATTGGTTATACCAATTTACACTCCAACAGTGGAGAAGGGTTCCTTTTTCCCCACAGTCTCACCAACATTTATTTGTTGATTTTTTGATGATAGCCATTTTTTCTAGAGATGACGTTTTAGTGTTGTTTTAATTTGCATCTCTCAAATGACCAGTGATTTTTTTTTTCATATATTTACTTGCTGTTTGTACTTTTTCAACTGAGAAGTGTCTATTCATTTCAGATGCTCATTTTTGGATGAGGTCTTTAAATTTGGGGGGGGGCAGTTTGAGTTCTTTATATATTCAAGATATCAGCTGTCTGAGGAACAGCTGGTAAAAATTTTTCCATTCTGTGGGTTGTCACTTCACTCAGTTGGTGGTTTCTTTTGCTATTCAAAAGCTTCTTAATGAAATCCCAGTTATTGGTTCTTTATCATACTTCCTGTGCAACTGGGGTTTTGTTCATGAGGTCTTTGCCTACATCTATGTTTTCAAAGAGTTTCACCTATTTTATCTTCCAGCAGATTGTTTGTGTTTGTGCTTAGATCTTTGATCCATTTCAATTTCAGTTCAGTGCACGGTAAGTTCGCAGATATCCGTGCAGTGCACTTTCCACCCTTCTTCTCTCAGCACAGTGGACCAAGAGGCTGACTCAGATTCCATGGCTCTCTCACTCTGTCTTCCAGGTAGCTTTGGCCAATGAGGGAAATGGGTGGCAGTGGAAGAAGCCAAAGGACAGAAAGGGCTCTCACCTCCTTGGCTTCCTTCCTGCAAGGTCTAGCATTTTAATCCTCTACCAGAGACAAAAGCAGCTGTCAGGTAGCCTTCTCCACACAGCTTCCTTTTGGGAGTTCCACTCCCAAAAAGAGTTAATCACTCTTTTCCTTTGCCTCTTGGGCTTAGGAGCAATATTTGCCATTCTCTCCTTTGTTAACACAAGGAACTATACTAATCTTATTCTTTGTGGTTTTTCTAAACTCTGCCCATGTATTTGTGTGAACAGTTCCTTCCTTTTAATCCTCCTCAAATTACCCAGTTTGAGTGTATCAGCTGTTTCCTATCAGGGATCATTGCTGACAACATCACATATTTCTTTCTGGCTAAACACAATTTTTATCTATTGTATGTTTGTCTTGGTGCATTTCTTCTAAGATATATTGAGGAAGATAGATAAATGAACACCTGGAATAATATATAATGTACATGTGTTTTCTATATTCTCCTCCAATTAGGTGATCATTGAAATCTTCCCACTTTATATGTAGTATATACACCCTTAAAGATGTGCTGTTATGAAATAGTTCAATGAAATAAATCTTAAACACATTTTAGAGAGAAAAGAAAGACTAAAGTATAAACAAACATTAATCTCTTCTATGCAGAAGCAACAGCAAAGCAAATTTACCTTTTGAAAGGAATGAAATCAAAACAAAGAAGTTGTTGGAGAGACCATCTTGATTTCAATTCCCACTCCCCCTATTTTTTCAAAATATTTCAGATCTCACCAGATAAACAGCCCTAATCTGAAAATTCAAAATTCAAAATGTTACAAATGGTTTTCAGATTAAGGATACTCAACTTGCATCAGGAAAACAGGATAAGGAGCATTAAAGAACAGTGACAGGTAAAGTAAAGGGGTACTTTTCCAAAATATCCTAACAGGATACTTTCTATTTAACTCCCATCACATGTCTGACATTTTGCTAGGTGTTATAGCTTCATAATCCTTCAATAACAGTCCTCCCAAGGACTCAGGGCCTGACCATACTGCATAGCCACACAAATCAAATATGAAGCTGTTTTACCCCGCTTCCCAACTCCCTTTGGCCTTCGGCCTTAATGAAAATGGCATGACCTAGGGGAAGAAAGTGATCTAAAACACTGTAAGCAGCTCTGTGTGTTTGCCACAATACTTAACATTTAACACAAATTTTCATTTAATCCTCACAACTTTAGAGCACAGCTCCAAAAAGACACAGATTTCCCAAGCACCTAAGTTGATGCCTAGAATAAGCCAGGCCTTCAATAAATATTTGATGAATGTACAAAGAGAATCACCCTACAAGTACTGTACTATTATCCACATTTTGATCTTTAATTAAAATGCAAGGGTGAAATTTAAAGTATTTAACAACTAGTTCCATGCTACCCATGGTCACTCAGAACAGACACCAGATGGTGCTGCTGGAGGAGCTGGGTCCTGCTGCAACCTTTCAGCTGAAGGACCATAGAAAGGTCCTTGGCACGGCAAGACTCAAAAATATAATAACTATCAGCCACGATATTAAGTGGTGCACCCGGGATTCCAATCTGTACTTATCTGACTCTAACATCTTCTAAATGATTTTGGAGACACTACCATTTGTTAAATGAGGAAAACAAGACAAATGGAAGATTTAGTTAAGTAGACCCACCATTCAAAACAACTGCAATGGAAATGGAATTAGAAATGAATTCAAGATTGGGAACTGACCTCAATCTATTGTCAGACAACAAAAAAACAAGCTGATCTGGTTAAAGTAGGTTAGAGGCTAATAAGGAAATGGAGAAAGCAATACGACAGCATGAAGGTTTTTCAACTCTAAATAATTTGATGAGTTTGCAAGGTAGAGGTGGAAAAGGGACAGAGCTCAGAGGCAAGTGGGAGAGGTCAACGCACTAGTTGGGTGTGATTCAGAGATGGCACAGAATTATCAACAGACGAGAATGCAAAGAACAGGGATTCTCACCTTTCAGAGACACCTTACATACTGGTCTTACAATCTAGTGGCTTGCAGCCACCATCTCTATATTGTTCTAATACAAGAAAGCACTGTTAATTTTTTTTTTTAATTTGAGACAAAAGGGAGAAAAAGTTTGAATATAAGTGTTATTTACCAAAGAAAGTGTTTTCTGTTTTATGATTTTGAATCAACATCCTCAACCTTACAGGATATTCCAAATGTTTATTAAGACACCTAAAATAAATGTATGACTATATGTATAAACAACTTAATAAAAAAAATCCAGAGCTGGGGCTGGGGATGACCCTTAGCAGTACAGCACTTTGCCTAGCATGGATGAGGCTCTCAGCTCTCAATCCCAGCACCACTAAATAAATAAACATCAAATAACTCCTCCCTCCCAAACTGTTACGTCAGGTTACCTTGTGTGGACTCTTTTGAGATTTCTGCATATTTATGCGCAAACACACGTTAACTTATTTATATATTAACAAAAATAAAAGTCAACAAGTTATCACCTCTTGTTCCTCCCCCAGAAAGGCACATTAAACAGCTCCAACTGGCTGGGAAAAACACTCATTCCTTCTATTTCTACATGGTAACGGCTGTTCTTCCTTTTTTTCAAGCTAACATTACAATCAGCAGCAAACTTTCCATGCAAATTTCTATATGTAAGAGATATCATCAACAAATCAACCAATAACAAATGTTGGCGGGCTGTGAGGAAAAAGGATCCCTTCTCCACCATGGGTGGGAGTATGACTGGTGCAAGCACTATAGAAATCAGTATAGAGACTCCTCAAAAAACTAGGACTACAGGTTCCATTCAACCTAACTATTCCCTTTCTGAGTATCTTCCCAGAATTAACATAATACCACAGTGACACATGTGCACCCATGTTTATAGCAACACAATTTGTAATAGCTAAATCATGGAAACAACCCAAATGCCCATCAACCGAAGAATGGATAAAAAAGATGTAGCCTTTTTATACAATGGAGTACTACTCAGCTATAAATGATAAACTTCAGACATTCATAGGTAAGTGGATGCAACTTGGGACAATACACGTAAGTGAAATAAATCAGACTCATGTGTAAATATAATATTGTCTCCCTGGTATGAGAAACTGAAAGAGTATATAAAGACCAAAATGTGCAATAGATACTGTGAAATAGGAAGAAACTGTTCAAAAGGAAAGAGGAACTAGGGTAGAGGAAAAAGGAAAGGAAGGAAGGGAAAAAGAAAAAAACCGAGATAAATGTTATACTACTAGTTTCTCTTAGTTCATTGAAAAGAAAGGTTTGTGCTAATATCATTTGGAAAATATTTTATGGCCATATCTTGTACGCTGAGTAACTAATTTGAAGATAATAATAATACACAACGTATTTTCAAAAAGAGAGGGGTAAATAGATGACAGATCTTCTCTGTATTCACTTCCCTAGGGCACTTATCAGGAATCTGTGACTTCTTTGGTACCCAAAGCTGTAACAGTAATTTCTACACTTGATCTTAGCCAAAAGGCCAAGAAGCGATATGTAACAGTAATTTCTTAGCCAAAAAAAAAAAAAAAAAACCTCTGCTTACATGGAACTAGAGTTGGAGATGATATGACACATTTTGAAAAAGGCAAAACAGCAAACATGTACAGTAACATTTATATCATAAATTGTGGCCCTAATCAGAAATGCATTATGCTAACTAAAGGAGACCAGACTCAAAAGGCTGTAGATGCTATGATTTCATTTACAGGACATTCCATTTATATGACATTATAGGAGAGAGAACAGATCAGTTGTTACCAGAGGAGGAGGACGGTGGGAGGAGTTTATTACACAGTGGAAGCAGAAGGGAATAATGGGCCAATCCTGGAGAGTAACTGGGCAATTCTGTATCTTGACTG
>RJWT010051810.1:0-10648 GCA_004365215.1 Cuniculus paca
CTGACCAAGTGTGTAGAACTGGGAATGGAGAGTCAATGACATGAATTCCTAGGGTCCTTATAAGTGTTACACAGCCTCGGAGCACTGTTCTATTCGATAGTATTTATAGCACTCTTTTTAAGAAAACAGATTAGAAATTCAGTAACTAAGGATTGCCTAAGTAAACTCTCTAATAGTGTATATTGGAGTATTACACAGCTCTCATAAATATTTCTGCTTGTAACATCAGTGGCATTTTTGCAACAACTTTGAAAACTACTATTTAGGAAAATATTGGCAAGCATTACAGCAACTATTGATTTTCTTCTTATCCTGGGCGTGGTATCAAATCTCAGCTCCTCACTGATGCCTGGATAACCTCAGCATGAAGCTGAACTCCCAGTGTGGAAAGCAGTTGGTGCTCAATAAAACATCTCATGTGCTCCCATGAAAGACCCTGAAAATGCTTGCTTTGATCTTCTCTATCACTGCAGGCATAAAAGTGCTCAAAAATTTTCCTGAAGAATAACTAATGTTGACAAGCAGAAATCATCCTAAACTTGAGTTTACTCATATTCAGTTACCAGTACCTCCTGATCCCCCACAACCATTCGACACCCCAAAGTGTACGTGTGTTTGCAATTATGGGTGCCTTTTGTTTTGTTCATACTTTTGCATATTTTCCAAATCTTCTAAAATGAGTGCACATTGCTTCTAAGATCAGAAGCAAGTTTGTTTGTTTGTTTGTTTCAATATGAAAAACAGTTAAGGAGCTATCATTGAAAGCAAGTTAAGGGTGGAAAATAGAAAATGATTCTGACAGAGGTCAACTTTCAGCAGTTACCTACACAATTTACCTTTGGAGACCAGTGCACTCTTAAATGCTTCGGAGGTACCTTTGCTTTTAAAATGTTACTCTCCCATTAGTATGAGAGCTACTAATTGGATCCATGTTTGATTTTTTATATTCTTTGACTTGACAATATGGCCCAGTTAGTATCTCTGAAATGGCGCCTTCATTTGCTTTGATTACGACTGGAGGACAGTTTGCATGCTTTGCTTTGTTTTGTTTTGTTCTGCATGCTTTGTATGGGTGCCTCATATGGCTCTTTTGATCTCTGATGTGTGGTCTCAGATGGGCTCTGAGGAGGAAGCAGAGTTGAATTGGACAGACGCAGAAGTCCCACATCCCTCCAGTCACACACTCAAGTTCTCCCTGCCTCATCAGTGTCCTCTGTGAAATGCTTTTCCTGTGTGCCCCTGAATTGGACAGTACAGAGAACAACTATCTTATTTACAGGAAATGCACAAGATTCCTTTCGTTTACTCCTACTGATGTTTCCAGTTATTGGAATCACTCCTAGTCTTTTTTGTTCCTCTGTCTCTGTCTCTGTCTCTGTCTCTGTCTCTGTCTCTGTGTGTCTGCCTGGGCTCGGCCACTAGGAAACTCCGAATGCTGTAAGTGAGACTGCTCCCTCTGACCTTGAGCAAGTACTCAGATTGGTGAGCCATCCCTTCACAAAGTCTACTTTCTTTCTCTGCACTATTCCTATTTATGTAGCCTCTCTCCTGAAGGCAAATGTTGCCTTTGATGTGTTATTCCATTAGTTCTGACACTTAAGGAGTGCTAATAAATCAAAGTCATTTGTGTATCCATTAATCTCCTCCTGAACTTTCAAAGTGTCCTCTCAATTGTCTTGAAAAGCTCAGGCTCGCCTGTTAGGCTACTGCGTTCAACACACCTTGTCGCCAAACCAAGGTAGGCGCTGCACTCTTGAATGCAAGGCCTGTTAAGAGCCGTGTTTATGCCTGCTATGTGACTCCGAGGCCCCATTTGTAATCACCATAAACTGGAAGGAAGAGCCATAAGTCTACCATCAGCCCTGCAGAGACAGTGGAGCAGAAGAGTCTAATTACGGAAATTAAGGTCTGGAAGAGACACGGCTGCAAGCAAAAGATCTTCAGGCACCTCGAGAGCCATCGTCCAAGTATCTCTGGGTTGGAAGAATGGAAATACGCTAACATTAATTAGCCTGGAGCAACAGAAGAGAATAATTTAAATGCGAAACATAATCTCATTGCCCTTTTGACGAGGGAAAGTTGTCCTAGACTGAAATTTTCATTTCTGTGTCAGGAGTCCTTGTGCTTGGATGTTAAGAGCAGCACAGGAAGTTGGAAAGAGCCCAGGACATAAATTTCCAATGTTTGCTCTGACGCTGCCTGTGTGATCTTCGGCAACCCACCACTCCTGTCTAAGTCTCCCTTTTCAGTTTTTTCATTTAAAAAGTGGTGAAAGAATATTCATTTTAATGAGATACCACGAGAATTACATATGAGAAAATCGATGTTCTTTGCAATACAAAAGAAAATTCTTGGGCATGTTATACCCTGCTAAAAAGGCTGAGTGTTTTGTAGGTCTACACCTAGGCAAACTCACACACATAATTTTTTGCCAATTCCTTTTCATCTTGGTGCTGCCATTTAGTCAACTCTGCTGGCTGTTATTAAAAGCCTTCCCAACACAATAGCAAAGGGTGGTCAACAAAGGAAAGCACACTGCAGCGAAAGCTATTGAGACATTACATTCACCCTCCCCACACCCTTGACCTCCAGAATCAGAACAGTAACTGCTCGCCTCTTCATTTCCCTTTCCTGTGTCCACAGTGAGGGGAAGTTGGTTGCAACCTTTTACAGATAATGTGACATAGGGCACACAAGAGCGGAAGGGAGAAAAGTATTTCAACAAAAGCCTGGAACTTGAGTTTAGGTAAATTCAGGAAGGAGAGAGATAGGAAGTGGCGGCAGCCTTGCCAGGAACCAAAGGAAAGGGATTCTGGCATCAGCCCCAGAGCAAAATGTTAGGTCATCTAAAATAAGGGCTGGGTGAAAAACCTTCAACTCAAAATGAAAGATGCAATGACACAAAGAAACTTATCAAGGTAACCTTTGAAAGCAGTTAAGAAGCCTTCTCTTCTAAAGAAAGTCCTCAGACAAAAGAGATGCCCTGATCAGCTTGTACGGAGTTCCATGTAGGATAAATTCTTTTCACAATCTCCCCAGTCAAACTGCTATGCCCAATTTTTCTTATTTATGAGGAAAAGGAGAGGAAGCAGGCATTAGAAAAATGAAATAAAGTACATTAAATCTTCCTTTCCTCAATTAAATAGCTTTAATGGGTGGTTTCTATTTTTTTAGCTGTTTTTTGTGAAATTTTCATAACTGTTATGAATATCACTGACAGGATTCAATTGATAATGACACAGGAAACATTTTACATATAAAATCAGAAGAAGCATAGTTGATTCCATGAATTATATTCACTTTAAGATTTAAAGATAAAGAGAGTGGTTCACAGAGAGGAATGTCTTTTTTCTGAAGAGTAAACACTTTTAGTTCTCTTAACAATAGAAATGCTGAGATCCCGAGACAGATCTTAATAATGAAATCAGAGCTGTATTATGGTAGGATGAGTGAGGCTAATTTCAGATCTTCCCAGTCTAAGAGGTTGTCTTTTCCTGTTTCAAGGGATTAAGATTTGTTTGTTGAAAGTCCAACCACCCAGGTGATGATGTTAAGAGGTAGGGGACTGGAGATGATTAGGTCATGACAATGGAACTCCAGCCCTCATCAGAATCTGACCAAGCTGTCCTTGGTCTCAGACTTACAGCTTTTAGCACTAAGAAATCAACCCATGAATCCCCGTTACTTGTAACCCACCAGTCTATGATATTTTCTTCTAACAGCCTAAGCTAAAATAGCTACCCTAAAGTGTGATTCCACGTCGGCAAACTCAAATTACTACATTGTTTAACACTGTTTTCCAATCAGTTATTTCTAAATGGATCAGTTCACCTCGTGTAAATGTGATCCACATCTGAATGCCAAGGAACTCCTTCTTAGTATAAGTAACATTCTGATTTCCATACTAGCATGGTAAGTGCCAGCTTTTTAGTGACTCAAATTCTTTTTGTCAAAAGGTCAAAAAGTTAAAATCCCATAAATACCTCAGGGAAAGATTTTGAGGTTAACGTGTTAGAGGAGAGGAGAAAGAGAAAAGGAGATCCTTCTTAGAATTTTTTTTCCAACTGTACGGTAAAGTAAGTGGAAAAGTTCTCTACTTGCTTGCAGTAAATAGCTCCCCAACTTCCCCTGTAGTTAGTAAAAAGAATCATTAGTCATCAGTGAAATTGCGAACAGCCCTGGAACATAGCGCTTGCTTTGTGGATGTTTTAGGTAACATCACTGGTGACCACAGGCTTTCTGACTTGTACCTTAAGGCTCACATCAGAAACTACACACTGTCTGCTTTCTCATTTCTTGATTTTTTTCTCCTAGGACTTGGTTAAGCCCCTCCAGTGTGAGTTTCACATAAGCCACTTGAGTTTTGGTATAATATAGGGTATTTCAAATATACCTGAAATTTTGGTAAATATTTACACAGCATTTTCCCATGACTCAGTAAAAGATACATTTTTTAAAATTATGTTCATATACACAACAATAGCTATCACCAACCATGAATCAGTGACCTGAATTGGTTTTCTTTTAGGCTTGATGTTAAAACTTCTGAGTACAGGGGTTGGGGATATAACTCAGTGGCATAAGCGCCTGCCTGGCAAGCACAAGGTCCTAAGTTCAATTCCTGGAAAAAAAACAAAACAAAACAAAACTTCCAGGTACATATGATTATCTTCATTTCATGAATGTGCAAAGCTTTGATTCTGTAGAATGGAAAGAAACTTGCCCAATATTATTTCACCAGTAAGTGACACCTGAAATTGGAATCTAGGTTTTTTTGTTTGTTTGTTTTCAAAGCTTGCATATCATACTATGCTGTTTTATATTTTATAAATTCACCCTTAAACGTAGAAATCTGTTTTCTCACAGCAGTGACTCCATTACAAATGATAAACAATGATGATTTCAATAGTCAGTGGTGTTTTCTGTAATTTGGTTTTAAATTTGTTTTGGCAGAACTATTGTTCTGTAGGTTTAGGGAAAGCACAGAACCCACTCTTCATCCAAGCCCACCATGATCATTGCCTCCTAACCCAACCTCAAATCATTGTTTTCCTGACCAACCCACCTGATTCATGCTCTGACCTGTAAGAGCACTGAAGTGATTGAGAAGGCCTTTCCTACAAAGTGTTAAAATTTAGAAATTAAAAGGATGACTTCACAGGTGAGTATGAGTTTTTCCTATTCATTGTGCTATACTCTGTCACTAGAAAATGAAAAACAAAAATAAAAGCCCACAACTCCAGACATAAGTGACTTGATAAAAATCGAGTCACTTAATTAGAGCATTGGTCTTAGCTGCCGAACAATCTATGTTTCCTCTGTATTTTTAGTCAAACTTCCCTATAGTTACGAAGATTAAATTAAAATAATCATATACTTGAATCTCATTTATGTGCCTCAAACTTAATCAGTCGGAATGCATATTTTCTGTTTTTCTCTAACCCCTGACTTGACATTCTTTTTAGCTGATGTGGTTTTAAAACTAAGTATGTTTTCTTTCTTTTATAGCTTCATGTTTTGCAAGAATATCACCAGCTCTTCCAACCTCATGCCACACATGACATTCTGTCCCCATCAAAAATCAGATCGTTTCTCTCAGAGGGAACTGGCATCAGGCTAAATGTAGATGAAAGGAAGGGTTAAGTTTACTCCCCAAATTAGGAATGATTCGGAAATAAATGTCGAGGTTAAAAAGTCCAGATGGTAATTCAACTGTATCCTCACTACAAACATGGTTTGATTTATGGGAACTACTAATGGTATCTCAGTTTAGATCTGGACGACTTTGCTTTCTCTCATCTGAGTTTTAAATTCATCAGATTCTTTTACTCCCACTATCAATCCTTCACTACAAAGAGACACTCCTAATCAAGAATTTGGGAGTATTTTAAAATGCAGAAATTGATGAATGTTAACAACCCTAATCCATGCAAATCACTGTCTGTTGCCATTATTTATACCCTGGCGGATGTACTTATTCAAAAGAGCCCCAAAGAGCGCTGACAATCTTTGCAGCCAGTGGTGAATCATCTTTTGCTCTTTTTCCCTGTTTCATAAGGGATCACAGTGAATTAGTTTTCACTTTTTTCTTTGCTTGACATTGCAGTTATTAGCCTTCTTGGCTTTGGCAGAAAAATCCATTGGAAAGGTTTATCTCCTGGGGCAAATCTCAGGAAAACAGCATGTTTATCACTTCAAGGGGCTGTAATCCAAAGGCAATCCCGGGTCCACCCATTTTATAACTCAAGAACTAGAGGAGAAAGTGCCCATTTAATTGAGCAGCAGTGGTACCATAATCCCCTGTCCTGATCCTCCTGGTCTCCTCAACCTGGCTTTGTTCTCAAACTCTTGCTGATTAAATGCACAAGTCAAAATAACACTAATTTAATCTCTTACTTTCATCTAACTATACCAACTCACGAAATGATGGCCTGCAGGATGCACAGCCTTCAGGATCAGGTCCATGTCTTCCACAGGGACAACGTATGAATTTTATTAGGTGGATGATGCTGATTAGCATCTAATTTGAATGTCATACCAAGATGACCATTTGAATCAGAAGATCCAGGGAATGATTCACTGCATTTTGCCTTGTGTCACAAGGATAAGCATAACAAAGATATCTCTTCCGTGACCAGCACATAATTTTGAATCACTCTGCACATTCTCTAAAGGTACAATCCTCATGTCATTTCCATTGTGAAACCTTAGCCCTTCCTGAGACTGCATGTACTGCTCTATCCCCTGGGCTCTCAGTGATATTTTCAACATCCTTTTATTCATTCATTAGTCAACACAATTGTTTAAAGTTCTGGAAACTGTGCTAGAGCTTGAAATATAATCAGTGCCAAGACACAGCCTATACACTCAAGTGAGAGAAGTGACAGGCAGTTATAACAAACCATGCAGAAGTGGCAAGCTCATAACATCATAAAGACATGGAAGAAGGGAATCTTCTTTGTTGGATTAAGGCTCTGAAACTCCAAAGTTCACAAAGACAGTCCAGTGAAAGCTTGCAGGAAAAAGACAGAAAGGACTTTTCAATTAAAGAAAAGAGACATCCGATGCTTTGTCTCCTCAGAAGTGGAAAAACACATTTGGAGGGAAAGCAGCAGTAGAACAACCCGATTTAATCATAGAATTCAGTGCTAGGAATTTATTAAAAAATAGATTAAATAATTAGGCAGGGTCAATTAATGAAGGATTAAGGATTTGTATTTTATTATAAAGGCTGTAGCAGTTAAAATATATAGTTGAACAATACAGGAAATTTGAATGTGGTAAGTGGTTACAGGGATGGAGAAAAGTAAAGATAGTGATTATCAGGCAACACAATCAGCAGAAATTGTTATCTACTTGAGTATGGGAACAAGATGAGACAAGCCTAAAGGATGATCAGAGGTTTCTGTCCTCAGAAACTGGAAGGCAAGGCTACCTTGCTTGAGGTTTGGAATTCAGTAGAAAGTACCAGTGTGTGAGACAAAACATTGAGTCTGGTTGCTTGGTGTTGAATTTAAATTACCTTTAAAACATTCATTTACAATATGGAAGAGGGTGGATCTTTCTATGATGGGTTTACTTTCAGAGAAACATGTAGGGTGGAGACTGAAATTTGGGAGCTACTACTGTAAAGACAGTAACCAAAGAATATGACTATTAGAGATGCAAATATTGCATAGCAAGAGAAGAGACTGTGGAAACAATGATTATAATTTATATAGGAAACTACAAGATGTACCCAAGAAATTAAAGAAAACTCAGAATGGGAATACATTTCTAAGGGAAAAGAATATTTCAAGAAGGAAATGAAAGACACAGGCTGTATATTTCAAGGAAATAAAGTAACATTGAGGATGGATGAGTGTCTATATAACTTTTAGGAGTATAAACATAATTAGTTGTAGAGTTTATGGAGGAATATGGAGGTCAAGGACGAATTTTGGAAATCAGAAGGAAAGAGGAACAAAGAAAAATGTTAAAAGCTTTTAAAAGAAACTTAGATGAAGGAAATAAGCCCTTTATTATAGATCATGTAGTTCCTTTTAATCTGTAGAGTATTCTACCTCTTCCCCCATTGCCCCAACCTACAATATTAGATTGAGGTTTTTGGAGTCAGTGGAGATTTTAATTTATTTTGAGATTCTCAGTAACCAGCCTACTGCCTGAAACTCCTTAACAGATTGTTAAATAAATGAGTGACTGGGGCAGAAAGGATGAGCACTTTTTCCATACTATTTTCCAGGGAAACACCAATTATTTGGATGGAAATTATTTGGGGGCACTGGAGCACAAATTGTGTGAAGTGAATTAGGTCTCCACAAGGCTAGGACACCGTGTATTTAATTACATCTTCGAGGAAATTCAATGTTATCCTTCTCTCTGATGGAAAACTGACTTTCTAAATAATTAAGTGAATTAAAACTTAGGTATGACAGAATTATTTTACCTTAACAGTCCCACTGAAAGCATACGAGACTGTCATGGCAATAACTGAAGAACTAAAGGAGAGGTCTGTGTAGACAGGTACTTCTTTACTGCCTGAGGCTCAGGAAGAATCATAACTTCAAGTGAACTCACCGTTGCAAAGCACCAAAGGGAGCTGGAGGAGTCTTCCAGGTGACCTTTGGTTGATTGGCTTCTGGGATGTGTGTAGCCTAGGATGGAGGAGGTTATTAAAACTTAGCACTTATGCAGTCTCAAATCCATTAAATCATTCTTCAACTGAAAATTGAATGCAGGAAGTATCAGCTTTATAATTTGGGGGATTTGGGGTTCAGGAGGGACAATAATGGGATAGATGCAGACTTGAATGTGACCAGCTTAGAGATGGTGATTTAGGGAGGGAGGGTTAATGACAGTGCTCATGGCAGACTTCATTGGAAGAAGAAGGGACTGGTTCTGAATCCCTGTGGGACACTAGCATTAGCCAGAGTTTAGGGAAATAAGAAGTCTCAAAGTGATCCAAGTGGAACTGTCTCTATGCAACATCATTGTGCATCTAATTTCTAGTTCTTTTATTTATTTATTTATTTATTTATTTATTTATTTATTGCTTTGCGGCACCAGGGATTGAACTCACACTTGCCAGGCAGGCACTTAGGCCACTGAGCTAGATGCCCAGCCCTTGTCTTTTTGAGACAGGGTCTCACTATGCCATTCAGGCTGGCCTTGAGCTCACTTTGTAGCTGAGGCTGGTCTCGAACTCATGATGATCCTCCTGTCTCAGCCTCCCAAGTGCTGGGATTACAGGCGTGAGCCACCACACCCAGCTTCTAGTTCTTTTTTATATCCATCTTATTAAGCATTATTCATTTGTCAAGATATGATTTCAAAGGTCTTTCCCTTAAAAACATTCTCCAGTGTATTATATTTATTTTTTGTGGACTTCAGTATAAACTGTCAGCCAGGCTTTACTGAGCACCTACCACATACTATATAATATGTACAACTAGACACACTCAACTATCTTATATAAAGTCCACCCTCAGAATGGAGATGGACAATTGATGCTTGCTATGGTTTGGCTCCGAAATGTCTGCTAATTGCTCCTGTGTTGAAGGCTTGATCTTCAGCCTATGGCACTACGGGGAGGTGTTGGAAACTTCAGGAAGTGGAGCCTCGTAGGAGGAAGTTAGGTGATTGGGAGCATGCTCTTGAAGCAGTATCAGGATCAGCCCCTTCTTGTCTCTCTTTTACTTCCTAGTTGCCATGAGGTACGCAGCTTCTTCTGCCATGTGTTCCTACTATGACATCCATGCTGCTGCAGGCCCAAGAGCCGTAGAGACAAATGATCATATACTGAAGCATCTGTGACCACAATCTAAAATTATCCTTCCTTTTCAGTTGATAGCTCAAGAATTTCTTCATAGTGATGGAAAGCTGACATCATTTCCATACAGAAAATGGTCCTAGGCCACATTCTAGTAGGAGGCAGGGCTAGAATTTGAACTTATATTTCTCAATCCTGTGATCTTTCCATGATGGCTGATAAGCATGGAACACTTATCTGAATATCTTTCTCAGAATTTTGACTCCATGACCAGTCACATCATAACACAGTGACACTATGAGTGTTGTAAAAGGCATCAGATCGATAAACTTCCCCATATGTGTTTTTGTGTCTTGTTCAGGCCGGGTGACAAGGGAGTAGGGACATGTATTAGGGAATTACTATCTGAACCCATTCTCCAAATTATACAAATAGTTGAGAAAATGACTTAAATATAGTTAATGCCACACTCATGGACTCATGGTCCACATGTGGCATTGAAATTACATTTTCCAGTGGTTTTGAAATTATATTTTGCATATCTTCACATAATTTCTAAAAATCTGGACTTCAAGTTCTTATAGGCCAGTGAAGGCGAACTTTTGGAGATGAGTGTCCACACTGCAACATGAAACCTACTTATTTATCAAAAAGTTCCAGCTTTGCAATTAAACCTGAATACTGAGGTTTAAGTTGATAAAAAAACTCATACGTTAACATCTTTTGTCTTAAAAGAAAAACAACACACATGTCATAGGTTCATCACTACTGCTATAGTCCACAATGTTTTCCAATCTGAAGAGAATGACCCAATTCCATTGCAAAACAGGTTCAAGCAGTTTAAACAAGGCAGTGCGCAATATGCCAGCCCCCACAATT
>RJWT010051811.1:0-10647 GCA_004365215.1 Cuniculus paca
GCAATCGGACTTACGAACATTCTGTAATGGAACTTGTTCCCAAGCCGGGGGCTTAATGTAGTAGAAAGTAAGCAGGAGAGGTGCAGAGGCCGGACAGACCTCACGAATGAGGAGCTAAGGCTTGCTCTGCCCTTAACAAGGGCACAGAAAAAACTGCTGCTCAAGCTCAAGAGGAGACAGTCACAGTGAAAGCGGCCCCCTCCTCCCCAGCCACAACAGGATGTCCTCTTCCTCAAGCAGCAGCAAGCGCCCTTACCCAGACATGGTCCTCTCAACAACCACATGCCTCGCAAATTTTGCCCTTCTCTGAAATTAAAATCCCAGTATCAGACAAATTAGCATCTATTTATATGGTGCATTTATTGTGTCCTCTACTTATTTCCTATATAATCATTGTTAAAATGTAAGTTTCTAAAAAAGGACCATGTAGTGTATTTCTTCTTTCCACCACAATACTCAGCATAATGCTCATGAACATTATTGATTCTGTTCACTGGTTCACTGACTTATCTAATGAATATTTATGAAGCACCTACCATGTAATATATAAAATGTGACACGTTACTATGTAACATGCACTGCAGATACCATGAATAACAAGATATGTATCCTTGTTGTCAAGGAGCTTAGACTTCTACAGAAAACATAATTAAATAAAAATCCTTTACAGCATGGTACGGAAAGGAAGAGTGCTTTAGGTGTACACAGAATACATTTTCTGAAAGAAGTAAATCACTCCAGCAAAAGCCTGCCTTAAATACACAAAGAAGTGAGCCCAGGGATGGATACCAGAGGACAGTACGTCCCAGGCAAAGAAACCAGGATGTGTGAAGAACCAGAGGCACATGAGACATAAAAACAAAAAAGGAAGGAAAGAAAGAAAGGGAAGAAAGGAACTGCAGGTTCAGCTGAGCCGAAGTACAGCATGTGAGGAGCAGGGAGGTAACAGTCAGAGACGTGATTCTGTCAGAGCAAATAAAGCCACAGAAGCAAACAACCCAGAAGAAAGAAAAAGGGATTTTCAGGACAAAGGCATTATCAGATGTGAATTCTGAAGTATCACTCTGGCTGTAATGAGAAATTGAAAGGAAAACAGGTGAGCCCAGAGGAGCTGCTCTAACCATCTGGACGAGACTGATGAGACAGTGGGGGACAGCACCACGCAAAGTGGATGGCAGAGTTGGCCACATTTGTGACAACAAACAGAGTAAAGGCAGAAAGGCAACAAGCTGGGGCTTGGGGAAAACTGGGAAATGATGAGTTCCACTTGAAATGGTGAGTATGCCTTCCCTAATTATTCTTAGATCTGTCTTAAAAGTACAAGGAGCTCAAGATCATCGCATTGCTATGCACAACTTAAGGGCCTTTGTCATTTAGAAGACGCTTCAGACTCAATATGAAGACTATACTGATTCAAAATTCTGTTTTCAGATTCAAACTCTGATAGTAAAATTGGAGAAAGCACAAAACTTTAATGAGAAAATGTATAGCATTTCTGGTTTGTTTTTAAAAAATCATATAGATTTAATGAAATGGGGTTTCCCCCCATAAAATATGTAATTTAATTATAGCTTAGAGTCAAGAAAATGCAATAATTAAACAAATGTATACCCATCATCATTTACCAGTAATATAAACATATTTAAGCTAAAAACCAAAGAAATGAAGAATCGTGACCACTATCACGATTAGACATCTAAAAAGTTGACAATGTGAACCATTTCCTACTCATTCAGTCTATCCAGTAATAGCATGAGCTGTCTCAGGACACAATAAGCACTCAACCCCACAAACACTCCAGCCTACAAGCAAAGACTGACTGCTCACCTAATGGAGTAATCAGTACTGTGCCAACCACTTAATATTAGCTATTTCACAATATTTCTTAGAACTATTAATACCATGTGACAGATGGTAAATTTTATAGATACAGAATGAATGCCTAAATTGGTTGTGAAGGCTAAAATACCTTCTATAGACTGATTTTATATTAAGATAAAACCTGAAATTAAAAGCACTTGATTTATAGATTACTAGAGAAGCAATGTCATCTTCTAGTAATTTATACTACAATGTTTGTGAAAATATAAGGTAGATGTACCAAACAAACCTGCTCATATAAAATAAACAATAATGATCAATCTCACAGGTGGGTATGGTGGAGCATGCCTATAATTCCAGCACCCTGGGAGGCTGAGGCAGGAGGATCCCAAGTTCAAGCCCAATCTGTGCAATTCAGTGATTTAGCAAGACCCTATCTCAAATAAAAAATTTAAAATGGGCTAAGGATGTAGCTCAGTGCCAAGGCCCAGAGTTTAATCTCTATTACTGAGGGGGAAAAAAAAAATCACTCTCATTAGTTTCAATAGGAAAAAGTATTAGGAAGAAAAGTTTAGATCAGGTCAACTGTACAGTATTCTTCAGTTCTCACCAAACATCTTCACTTATAAGCTATGCTCAATTTCCCATCTCTAAGGAATAATGGTATTTTTATGGGATTACTGCAAAGTTAAATGAGATATTACAGAGCCTGACATGAATATATAATAAGTATTGGCTATTCTGATCATTTCCTTCACAGACCTGCTGGAAAACATCTTCTTTGGGGTCACGTTTGGTCCCTGAGTGTAGGGTATTCACATGGGCCCCCTCGCTGTCACTGGTGACAGATGACCGGCACTCTGGGCCATGCAGCAGGTCATCCCATAGCATATCCTCAGTCTCCGAGTCATGGCGAGTGCTTTCTGAGTCTCTTCTTGACAGGTTGAGGCTTCGAGAGCCACCACTCGTGCCAGATCTAGAGCCCTTTAAAGGAAAATCTTAAATTGTTTTTCATTCATCTTTAATTATATATCAGAAATAAAACAAGTTATCTATAGAAATGACTAGCAAAAGTTTCACAAGTTGATCACCATGTTGTCATTTACTCACAGGTTTCATATAATACTACACTGTAAGATTTAAATGTTAAACTCTGATGACCCTAGCAAGCAAGATTTTAAAATTATTCCCTCTAAGAAGTTATCACCAAGCTATGGGGTTGCTCAACTCAGTGTTCTGATAGGGGAGCAATTCCTGTAAGCACACCCAGAGCTCTCGCTCACTTAGCTTGGCTGAGCCTTTTGAAACAGTCTCCCCTACTTGAATAGTGTGATCCTGACTGCAGATCTGGTGATGGTCAAGGTCTAGCACCATCATGTTAAAGGATAATTGGCAAACACAGACACAGACAATGCAGTCTCTCTGCAGTACAGACATAAATACTAAGTTTTTCTGACTGAAACTGCCCTGTCAATCAAAACAAAACTAAAACCACATCACCATCTACTCTGCTCACTTCCGAATTACATTTCAGATATGCCCCTTGGCTTTTAAGATGAGATACTGTGACTGCTCCCACTTTCAGAAGTCGCCTCTCAGTGATATCAACCCTACTTATGATATTTAAACTCCATACTCCAAGTGAACATTAAGTAACCACATCACTTCTGAGTATCATCTATAATACTTCTATGATTAAAATCAATAAAAAAAGAATTCATTCTTTTTCTAAGTGTAAGAAGCATCTAGGGCTGGGGATCTAGCTCAGCGGCCTAGCGCCTGCCTGGCAAGCACAAGGTTGTGAGTTCAATCCCCGGTGTGGCAAAAAAAAAATAAATAAATAAATAAAAAAGAAGCCATCTAAAAGCTGCTAAGTAAGTAGACAGATAAATGAGCTAAGGGACGTGTAGGCCTATGTTAGGGTAACCAAGAAGAAAAAGGAATGAGTGAAATTATTATACTCAAGAACACACAGTGAACAGTGATCTCTCAAGAGGATTCTTTACCTGGCTGAAGGCTGCTGATTCAAATTCCGATTCAGCCACACTATCTGAATCTCGTACTATATGACACCACCTAGTAGTGGTTTTCTTTACCTGCCAAAAATCAAACCAAGAAACAACAGGAAGACATGTTAAATACCTTATTACTACTGAGTAATTTAAAGTAAATGATTTACCTTTTATAAACTGAAATAAAAATTACCTGAGAGTTTAGGTGCCTTGACAGTATTGATTTTCTATTCTTCACTTCGCAACTGTTGTCACTTGAGGCCCCTTCCACACTCCTTCGCAGCAGTATCATCTGTGTGCGGGCTTCACCATCCTCCTCGCTGGACAGGTCATCTGAAACCCCATTACCCAAACGCCTGTAAGCCTCCTACAAAGAGAATAGCAATGCCTTCACAGGAACACCCCAAAATACCCTAGTAAGCTGCATAGTGAAAATTTAAAAAATCAAATAAAAACAACCAAGCAGTAAAAGTAAACGAAATGAAAACTGAACAAACCGACATGTTACTTGATCTCAATATCAAGAAAAATTTCAAAATTAAGGAAAATAAGAATTTGAAGCTAAAACAGGCTCAAGTCAAACTCCAGGCCTACATCACAACTCTTCTACTTTCTAGCTATGTAACTGTGAGAAATTTACTAAATCTCTCTGGGGCTCAGTTTCATCTGAAAAGTAATGGCAATAAAAACACCTGCCTCACAAGGTTGTGGAAAAAAGGAAGTTTGTATGTGTAAAGCACTTAGAAAAACACTCAATAAATAGTAGTAGTAGTAATGGCTCCATGAATACTACACTGAAAGCTACAGTATAACAAATAAGAAAACGGTTCAAGAATGTGAAATAAAGGTTAGTTTGAGACACAGAATAGAGCATCTCCACCTAAACTTAGAAAACAGTTTCCCAACCCCTTAATACACTTCCACTCCCTCTCTGGAATAAGACACAGTGGTCTCTACTCGAATCTGTTCATAGGCTGGGAGAATGGATCAACAGCAGAATAACAAGTTCTAGTCATAGGTATTTTAAGAATAAGTTCCAACCTCCAGATGATACTTTCTTTCCCATAACCTGTGGTTCTACTTATTTATTAAGACAAATTTATATCACATTAGTGTCTCTTTTATATCTCTAGCAGAGTCTAAGAACAGAAAAATTTTACATATGAAACAAAAGATTTTGTAATACCCATCTAAATCTTACCCTATGGCACTTTTCTCCATCCGAAAATTTTGCTTTCTCTCTTGTTTGCCACATTCTAAAATCTGGTCGACATTGCCTCTTCTTAATGATAGGATGGAGACAACTTGAATCATTGTCAGTTTCAGTCCCTTTGTTAGATAGTAACTTTACCTTTTTAATCCTATTTTCAAAAAAAAAAAAAAAGACAAAAGGTTACTATAATTACTTTTCTGAGAATAACATCTTTTGTGAAATCACTTTCTTTTAAAAAGTACAATATATTATTCTGGAAATCAAGAAAAATCAGAAATTACATTTTTAGGCCTGTAGCTTGCTAAGGGAATTAGAGGGAGAGAATATTCAATCAGAGAGACTCACAGAGAATATGAACCTATTCATGTCAGCTGAAAAGAAGCGTGTACTCTGTAGTTTTGTAAGGAAACAGGCTAACAGTCCTACCCACTTATCCGCTCAAACTCAGTGGGTGCCCGTTAAAGCTATGTGATGGCCTGTCGGCCTTGCTCCTGTCTATCCGCATGAATGACGGCCGCGCTGCACAGCCCAACTACTCTCAACGCCTAGATTATCCCTGCCAACTGCTTTCCCGCAGGATACACCTGCATTTGCTAAACGACATGGCCATGTAATCATTCATAATATTTCTATTGCTGTGACTGTATCATGTCTGCTATCCTCATCTTCCTAACCACACAGAAAAATTGTTCAGGACAGTGACTCACCATGCCCAGCACAAAGAACTTCAACACTTCAACCAAAAGGCATAAATTTATCTTTGGAAAAATAAGTGAACACACTTCATCTTCAAAAGTAACGGCAGGGCCAGGGATATAGCTCAGCCACACAGCGCCTGCCTGGCAAGCACGACATCATGAGTTCAATTCCCGGTACCAAAAAAAAAAAAGTAACTGCAAAAATTTATTTTTAAGTTGCCATCATTAATATAAACAAAACAAACATTTCCTTTAGTCATATGAGTGCTGCCAAAACCTGTAAAATTACAAACAAGATAAAATATTTCCTTGACCCATGTGCCTTTCTGTCCAGGAGTCCATCCATCAATACCAGGCCCCTGGGCTGCGTCCCATCACCAAAGATGTGCTGGTGCTCGTATTACCGTGTTCCTGATCTGTTTAAAATTCTTTCCATCAAGATGTTAGCTGAAAGGCTTCAAATATTTACCCTTTCAGACTATTTATGTTTTTGTAAACTTGGATCTAAAAATCATTAAAATCAAACAGAATGAAACGTTAATGGTTAATTACTAGATTTACAGGTAACATGGAAGTGGAATATTTGGAGTAAGCAAATCTTTTTAGAACCCTTAAAAATCACAACACAATAACATGCCGATACTACTCATTCCTCTGACCCCACTATATTATAAACCTTGCAAACGCTAATGTGAATGCAAAATCAAGTAAATATTTCAATGTAAAATTCCCACCTGTTGCCAAAGAGAGTCCCCCAAAAACCACCAATAATGGGTGCAGATTCCAAAGTTTCTATTCCTCTGACTTTATCAGAGGAATTATTACTTCCATTTTCTCGGCTCCCATCACCATTTACAGTTTTTCGTAATTTTCTACAAAAAAGTTCATAAACTTCAGATTATTTAAGACTTTTCCTGTTTTGTCCATGTTCCCACAGAAAATTATACCAACGGATTATTCTCATAATCAAGGATAGTTAACTTCATATACTGAGGATAAATTATACGAGAAAATTCCTGAATTTGAGACACAAAGAGATTCTAAACAGAAGTCCTATGCCATCATTTTAATCAGTCACTAAAGAAACAAAATTTCTATCCAGAAACATACTAGAAAAAAATTTCACTTGTGTGACCAACAGTCTTCTCAGGCACACGCCACACCATTAGCAGAAGCCACTTACTTAACTACAGACCTTAGAAACCTACCCCTTTGGCACGTTTATTCAGGCAACACAAAATAAAAGCAACTGATCATTTTTTATTGATATCCTATGCAGTTAAATGCTGTATCTCAAAAATATCAATAAGACCCTGCATAGCGCTTATTTCCTCAGAAAATACTAAATCAATTTAACTGGATTTACATGGAATCTTTTCAGAAAAATATTTTGAAAACCAGGGCTGGGGTATAGCTCAGTGGTAGAGCATTTGCCCAGCATACACAAGTCCTGGGTTTAATCCCAATACCACAAAAAGAAAACAGAAAGAATATGCTGAAATTCATTACACCAAATGGAAAATTTTAATTTAGTTATTGGTTAAGGAACCAAAATTAGATGTTCTGAAAAAAAAAACAACTTTTGGAAAATAATACAAAACACTTCAAAACCAAGAAATATCAAGTAATAAAAATTTTACTTTGCAAATTTAATTTGTTAAGAGTCAAACTGATCTTGATTAAAAGTTTAGACTACTTACGTATCAATTATACACTTTTGGAAAAAGGTACAATTTTGGTAGCACTAATCCAAGGTACCAAGATCCTTGCGGGCTGTGAACTGTCAACAAAGTTGGATTAAAAGCCTGAGTTTCAAAGAAAAAAATCTTTCTTTTGGCATTGCTTAGATGGAAACCAGGACCCCACACATGCTGGACAAGTGCTTTACCACTGACCGACATCTCCAGCCCAAGAATGTGTTCTAAAAAGCATTATTTAAAATAAATTTTAAAGAGTAACATAGTGTAGGAAATTTCCTTTGAAACAGCTATACTGAATAACAAAATCTCACCTGTTAATAAGGTTTTTTAGTATTAAGAAAAAAAGCACTTTAAGTAAAAAAAATATATATACATGGAAAAGGAAGATTTTAAATTAATCAAAGATTTTACAAATATCTTTAATACCACTTCCAGAAAACACAAAACTAAGATATAGCTTCTCATCTTACCTTCTTCTGCGATTGCCATTGTTTCCTGATGGCCTTGTTATCTGAGTAGACACAATCTGACAGTGGACAGTTCCCATGAGTAGCATAAGGCACAAGGGTCCAAGTATTTCACTTACATTCACAAGAGGCATCATAAGATATAACACAATCGCTATAACTGGAAAGAAAAGGTTTTAAAATATAAAGTATTACAGCTCATCTTTAAAATTAATTCTAGGAACTAATACAAATTGTTTCTACAACCTGTCATTTTAAAAAGAACTTAAATCATTTCCCAGAATACCATCCACTTGCATGTTAGTTGAATAAAAATCTGAAGCCACAGATTGCCAACTAAGTGAAAGATAACAGGTTAAAAGTACTTGACTTTCTGGCAACCTTACAATCTAAATATCACTAAAGGGTTCTCATCAGAAAACTACTGTAGATGCTGCATAAGACACATTTTGAAGCGCTGGTCTTGTCAGAAGAAGGGTATTTTCCAAAACCCAATGTGCACACAAAGCAACCAGCAAAGCTGGAATTAGAGCCCAGGCACTTAGGCTCCAGCAGTCTCATCTGAACTAGCATGGCACATTCTGCTTTGCGTGTTTATGACATGTTCAAATAAACGAATGATGAACAGTATTAAAACTATCAGGAACTATCTCCAAAATTTTCTATTTGTAATTGTAGAGATATGTTCTTTCAAACTAACAGAGTGGTAATCCTTGAGCTGTATAAACTCAAGAATTAGTTAATGAATAGAAAGAAAGAAATCTAGCACTAACTCAACATACCAAGATCCTTGTTGGTAGTGAATTTTCAACAAATTTTGATTAAGGATGAATTTTAAAGAGGCTTTTTTTCTTTCATTTTTTGGAGTACTGGAGACCAAAAACCCAGGACTCCAACATAACCATGAAACCTCAAGAAATGGCAGCACCAGAACAAATAAATTATACTTTGTTGATTTGTGAATATGGACATAAATTTATCACTAAAAATGTAAACAGTCTGAAGGCAGAAATTTTTGTCTACTCTGTTCACTGATAAGCCTACATGAGCACTTGACACACAGCAAGCACTCAGCTGAATGAGTGGTAGAAATGCAGTCTTAATAAACTGAGCTTAACAAGACAGCAAAAGAACTAAAGAGCCGGGCCTGGTGGAGCACACCTGTAATCCCAGCACTCGGGAGCCTGAGACAGGAGGATCGTTGTGAGTTCGAGACCAGCCTGGGCTACAAAGTGAGCTCAAGGCCAGCCTGAACGGCATAGTGAGACCCTGTCTCAAAAAGACAAGAGCTGGGGCCTTGTTCAGTGGCCTAAGCATCTGCCTGGCAAGCATGAGGTTGTGAGTTCAATCCCTGCTGCCGCAAAAAAAAAAAACAACTCACTAAGACCATGAAGGGTTTATAATAGAAATACAAGAACAGTCTAAAGTAGAAAATCTACCCAAACCATTCCAGAAGGTGACTGGGCTCTGCACACATGAACCATATGAGTGCCCTTACAAAAGACTGTCCCTTAGGTCAGACAAGGACACAGCAAGGAGACTGCCATCTACACAAGCAGATCTTCACCAGATACTGACTGTGCTACTGCCTTTATCTTGGGCTTTCCAGTCTCCAGAAGTGTGAGATATAAATTTCAATTATTTGTTAGTCACTATGTCCATGGTATTTCTGTTATAACTTTCCAAATAGACTAAGACTGATTGGCACAGAAAAATGAAGGGAGTTGCTGTAACAAACAACTAAAAGTATGGAAGCAACTACAGAACTGAGTAATGAATGAATAGTCTAACAGGAGAGTTTTAAGGAGCAGGCAAGAAAGCCTAGATCTCCAGAACAAGTTTCTAAAGGAGATGCTTAGGGATCAGAAGAAAAAAGTGTTTTAAAGAAAGCTTCATATCTATAATTCCATTTCCTTGGAAAAATCACAAGTTGAAGACCAACCTGAGCAAGACTCTTTCTCACAATTAAAAAAAAAAAAGGGATGGAGTTATAACTCAACGCAAGGCCTTGAGTTTACCATCAAAAATATTTAAAAAGCCAGGTATGGTGGTACACATCTGTAATTCCAGCCAGTTAAGAGGTTGGGGCAGCAGGATAGCAAATTAAAGCCCAACCTGGGCAACCAACTTAGCAACTTAGTGTGAACTGTCTCAAAATAAAAGATTAAAAAGAGCTGGAGAGGCAGCTCAGCACAAAGGCTCGAGGTTCAATTCCAGCCACAAAAAAATGAAGGAAAAGGGTGGGGGAGAAGACAAAGAGGAGGAGCAGGAAGAGGAGGAAGACAGAATGGAGGAAGAGGAGAAGAGAGAGGAGGAAGAAGAGAAAAAAGGAGGAAGAAAAAAGAGGATGAAGAAAAGTTTCAATCTTTTTAGAAATATGGGGTGAAGGTCACTCTGAAGTCTGAGACAGAAATGAAAAATAACAAGTTATTAGAAACTAGATGAAAGGTTACAGAGTGGCAAAGAACTTGGCTTAATTGTGTCTAGTGTTATGTGGAAGACAGAATCATCAGACCTTTTGATCTTAGACTTCTCAGACTCCAGAACTACGAGAAATAAATGTGTTGTTCATAGGACACCCCGTATATATTTTTGTTATAGCAGCTTAAACATACTAAGACAGAAAAGTGATAGAAATTATGGTGTTCTTATATAATAGAATATTAAGCAGCTATAAAGAAGTATACATGGTAATTCCACAAGATAAACTGACTGCCAGACAGACTTCCAAAACGA
>RJWT010051812.1:0-10654 GCA_004365215.1 Cuniculus paca
GATTTTCCTTTATAGGTGACCTGTTTCTTTTCTCTAACAGCCTTTAAATATTCTGTTCTTGGGCTGAATTTCTGGGATCTTGATTATTATATGTCTGAGTGTAGATTTATTTTGGCTATGGCTAGTTCTATATGCCTCCTTCTCAATTTTTTTTTTTTTGTGCAGCACCAGGGATTGAACTCATGACCTTGCGCTTGCCAGGCAGGCACTTAGGCCACTGAGCTAGATCCCTGGCCCTCCTTCTCACATTTTATTGCTTGTCTTTTCTCTGTCTTTATGGTTGATAGAGAAATTTACTGCATTAAAGATAAGAATGTATGACTGTTTCCCTATCTTAAGATATTCTTCCCTATCCTGTCATATAGATTTTCTCCTAGTATCACAGTTTTTTACCTTCTGTGTTTGTCTTTAATCCATTTATGTTCATTTCCTGTGGTGTGTTAATCCTAGAATTAAAATGAAGTTATTCTAAACATACAGAGAACACACTGCTATATTGTAAGAGTTAAATTCTAATTTGAATAACTAAAGCCTACAAACAGCCAAAAAGATCAAATATAACATCATGACCCAACTTATTTTGTTGATTGTATAATTAATCAAGTTTCATAGATATTATTTAGAAAAAGTATCTGCAATGAACTGACATATTTGTATACATTTTTAAAAAACAACACCCCAGAGTAGTGGATCACACATGCAAGCCTAGCACTTTGAGGTAAAAAGGTATTACTGAGCTGTGCATTGTGGTACCTGCCTATAATCCCAGCACTCAGGAGGATCATCATGAGTTTGAGGCCAGCCTGGGCTACACAGTCAGTTCAAGGCTAGCCTGACCTACAAACTGAGACCCTGTCTCAAAAATAATAAATTAATTAATTAAAGGTATTACTGAAAGTTGTTTGAGCATATTTAAGATAATAGTGGTTATGAGTCCTAGGGCTGGCACTCAGTATAAATCATAAATCAGTAACAGGAAATAGTTTACACTAAAGACAGGAAGCTGACAGCTAGATGGCATGCACCTTAAGTTCAAAATACCCAAAAGGTTGAAGCAGGAAGATCTCTTCAGACCAGAACTTTTCAGTCAGCCTGAGTAACAGACAAAGACCTCAGCTCAAATAAATAAACACAAATGGGAAAGCAGGAGTCTACATTTGAGTTTAACCAGAAGTCTCAAAAAATGTATAAGCCAGTTGCAATTTGTTTGTTAGAGAAACCAGGTCATTTATTCTATATAATATCTCATATTCTGATTTTGACTGATAGACTGCTCATTAAATTTGTTCTTCTGTCCCCTAGTATTTCCTATATACTTAGATCCATGGCCTTGTGTAAATTAAAATTCAGCTTTTTAGGCATTTTTTAAAGATCACATCTTAGTAAGAGGCATAAATGTATTTGCCCCAACTTCAGTGATGCTGTGATTGACCCATGATGCAGGAGATACTCAATTCCTCCACTTAAAAACTGTCCAGTCACCTTCTACTCAGTGGTTTTAAAATCCAGTAATAAGCACTGTCTATTTTTTTTAATTAGAGGCTGCAAAATTAGGGATTTTATAATTCTATCATTCTTCTGTAGTTATTCTTGCAATTTTTCTGTTTAAAAATTCCTTATCAATTATTTGGTTTCCATGAAACAGCATAAAAAGCCAGAGATGACTGATTCTTCCTCTTTGTTTACCAATGTTAAATGCAAGCATGACCTTTCTCTGTGAAACGCAGGCAGAATATTTTAGACTTTGTAGATCATGTGATCTGATGTCACAGTTATTCAATTCTGACACTGCAGTTAAAAAAAAGCAGATACAATACTTAAATGAATGAAGGTGGCTGTATTCCAATGACATTTATGAACACTGAAAATATGAATCTCATATAATTAATGTTATGAAATATTCTTTGGTTTTTTTCTCAATCATTTAAAAATATAAAAACTTGTTGGCACACAGGCCTTACAACAATAGGGAGTAGACAGTACATGAATATGTTCCATACTCATTGCACCTGCAGAGTAATGACTGTGCACAGCAATTACCACATCCCCAACTGGGGGAATAGGAGTGTCTATTTAGAATCTTCCAGAGCTCATAGGTCATTAGAAGCTAGATGTATTTAAATCCCCTGTAATCATGATTTTTTTTTTTGAAATCATGATTTTTGAAGCTCCATTTTTCTCCTTTCGAGTTAGTTCCCGTGTCCTTCTGATATGTCCCCATTAGCTAATGGCAGCTGCCTTACTTTTACAGCATAAGATATCCCAGACTTAAAATTACTTGTATTAGACCTGGAATCTACTATTTGTCCATTTATTCTACTTTCTCTGGGTTACCTTAGATGTCTAGCATGGCAGAAAAATGCATATTTTTAAAAGAAAAAAACATGAGTTTTAACTGAAATTTCAATTTTAAAATTAAGATAAAGAGCATTTTATTGAATTATTTTGGTTTCTTTTCCTTTATATCTCTTTTCTTCTTATGCCAACCAGGAGCATCGCTTTTTTGCATGTTAACTGTCACTTCACTGAAACTGCTCACATTAGCATTACCAAGACCTCCAAATTGCAAAATTCACTGGCCAGTCAGTAAAGTCATATTTCACATAACAGCATGATGACAGACTGCATAAATAAGCCATCTAGTTCTTTAATGAACACTATGATGTTCATACAGCAATAAAATCATATAACCCATTTGTTAGAATTGTTATAGGCAGCTGAGTTAGATAGAATATTATAGGCAGTCAGACAGGG
This sequence comes from Cuniculus paca, assembly GCA_004365215.1. NCBI lineage: Eukaryota > Metazoa > Chordata > Mammalia > Rodentia > Cuniculidae > Cuniculus > Cuniculus paca. Next base: position 2,755 of record RJWT010051812.1, read on the forward strand.
CTGGGCCCTGGAAGGAGCCTGTACAGAAGACCAGATACTTTGTGTTATGGTTTATACATTGTGTCAACTTGAGAAGTCCAGAAGCTTAACTAAGTGACTCAGCAGCTCTACATCCCGGGTGTACAGAACAAGCAGTTATGGTTTTAGGATATTGTTTGCTGTGTCAAAATTTGAGAAGGTCAGAAGTTTAAGTGATTCAGCATGGGGCCAGGGTCCCTAGTTTGTAACATCCTCAGCCTGTCAAAGAGAAGGCTAGGCAGATGGTGTGAGTGCTACACCCACCCCCGGGGGAGTAGCCTGCATATAATAAAAGGCAAATGAGGAGGGACTGATTGCTGGTTCTTCAGAAAAGCTCGGGTCTTCACCTTCAGGTTGGATGTTGTCTCCTGGTTTCTGGCACAGACTGTGCAGCTTCTGACTGGAACCCTTCAGCCTTCGTGGTAGACTCTTCAGCCTTCCATTATAGGTTCTTCAGTGTTCCATGGTAAACCCATCAGCCTCCTGATACGGATTTGCACGGGACACTGTAGTGAGCTCCAGCCCTTGGGCTGAACCCTTCAACCTCCAGCGTGCAGACACCCTCTGCACGCTCCCTCATCCAACTTTGTGGCTGATCATTCTAAGCCAATCTTGTAATTTCTTACACATTTATAAATCTTGTGTTGTATCAGTTTCCCTAGTAAACCCTCACTGATACACCTTGCAACTCTGGGGGGAAACAAACACCTCCTGCTGGAGGCCAGATCTCAAGACAGACAAAACAAATGCAGCCATACCCTAAGGATAAACATCAGGGATTGATATTCTAAGTAGGTATTGATCACTTTGAGGAAGCCAGAGCCACTAATCCAACCCGCTATGGGCAAAGGCCCTGCTCCCCACTTGCTGCGTAACCCACTTCCCTACTGGATCCCAATTTAATCAATCTTACCTGAGCAATTACTTGTAATCTTATTGGTTGACCATAGTTTCTTCCCACCACATGCCCACCTTATCAGTTCCCATTTTCCCCCATTTTGGACCCATCTCACCTCGTGGTTTTGCTTCATAAAAGACGCTAGAAAACACAGAGTCTTTGGCAACCCACTCAGGACCCCTTCTGTCTGTCTCTCTGACAGAAGCTTTCTTTCTCTCAATAAATATATTCTGCTCTTAACCTCCGTTGTTGCTAAAATTCATTCTTCGATTTTAGAGAACACAAACTCACTGGGACATCTAGTAGGTTGGGAGTTTCTTTCCCCTATATCAGAATGTATGCATGTTACTAAGAAATGCATTGCCAATTTGTCAGAAATAAAGTATTTGACACTGACTCTGCTCTTGGTCTTGAAACATTTAGCTATACTATACTACTCCTAACTTGCTATTTCATTTTTACCTCCCTGTATGACTTTTATTTGCCTCTAGCCTTTTCTTCTGTAACAACTCTATGTTATTACCCCTTGGCAATTTTGTCAATTCTCAGATATAACAGCAAAGATATTCATTGATATTTCTAGCCCTGGCTCCTTTCCAAACTTCTGACTGATATATTTGCTGCTACAAACCACTGCTAGATTAACTATCCCTTCTGTGAAGGGACATCATCTTCTACTTGTCCCATCTCCTTAAGTAGCACTTTTTATTGTAACTACCCATTTGTGTCCTCCGTTATAAATTGTTGCTGTTGTTTGTTTTGTAGTGCTAGAAATTAAACCTTAATTTTTTAAAGTAATTAATTTGTCTGAGGAAACATTTTTCTAGCCTATTCACACTCAAGAATGCTTATGTTAGAAAACTGAAAAACTGCAGTTTTCATGTTTTCAGGTAGAGTTTTGAAAAAGACAAAGCCTATTTACATAGATGTTTCTTAGGATAACTTCTACATAAGCTTAAGGTATTATATAAAATCATAATTCAGTGAAGGTATTTCTGTGAAAAGGTTTTGAAACGATATGTTCTAAGTACATTTCTTTCTGATGGTTTACTTAATACAGAAGTTAAGAAGTTAGATAGCCTATCTATAAACCTGTCTCATAACTACAGGAAGATTCAAACTAATCTTTTTGGCAAGTACCAGACTGCAGTTTGAGACTGAATTTTCTAGAAACCACACCAAGCACCAAAACTCTGTAATGCTGACTGAAAAACTGTGTACGTTACCAAATATGCAAGAAGCAATTAACATTCAATACCAAAGCTTAAATTGTTGGTCAACTTGTTCAAGAAAGCATCTACTTCCACACTGATGGGCTACTGATGTGACTATAAACCAGGACCTTTGATTTTATTTGTTTGTTTGTTTTTAAATTTGGAGCATTGAACTGGGGCCTTCTATATGCTAGGCAAGTGTTCTACCAATGAGGTATATTGTTAGACCTTTTTATTGTTTTTATTTTGAGACAGGGTCTTCTTGAGTTGCTCAGGCTGACTTTGAACTTGCCATCCTTCAGTAGCAGCCTCCTAAATAGCTGGGATCACAGATATGTGCTGCCCTACATGGCAAGTCATGGCATTAAGTAACTGAAATAAAGTCACAGGAATGAATCGTAAACCAGTCCATGAAACATTTGTTATTTCTTAGCATGTTTAAAAAAAGAAAAAGGAAAAAAAAATGTAGTGGAAAAAGCACTTCACAGAAAAAGAACTAAATTCTAGTCCTAGATTCTCCACTACATAAGTGACTTTGGACAAAATACTTAACCCGTATGAGCACCAGTTTGTTCATCTACATAAAATGGAAGGATTTCAGATTAGGAACTTTAAGGTTTCTTCTACCTCTAAAATATTCACATTCTGGAATTCAATTATTGTCAAATGAAAAACTTCATGAGAGACTATTAGTAACACAGAGGAAACAATACAAAATAATGACAGAATCACTTACCATATCAAACAAAACAATCTGCTAAGTGAGCAACAGGTCAAAACCCAGTTTGTACCAAAGCAAACTTTAACTTGTCTTTTGAATTGCTTATGAAAGTCTGTGTACATTTAAAAGAAAGTGACCTGGCATCATCCAACATTAGGTAACAGTAATAGGGTGTGGCTCAAAAAATGCACTTTTCCATATGCAAATATTCAGTTGAGGGACTGGGAAAAACCCTGTTGCTGTAAGTTACTGCAGGAATTAACATGTAGCTTCACTCAGTCAGGGGTAAACCCAATTTCATAATAAAATGAAGATCAACCTCTCCTGGAACCATAACATCCTATTATCAAAGTCACCTCCTAAAACACAGACGAAACAAAGCAAAATGCCACTTCTACAGTGTTTATTAAGGGCTAATATTTTATAAGATTTGGACTTATAATTGTAGTCCATAGTTTTAAAACAAGGAAATAATCCTAATACAGAAAAAAATTTGTGCCTAAGAATGTCCATTACAGGGTTATTTATAAGAAAAAATTAGAAACAACATAAATTTCATCAAAAATAAAGGAATGATTTGGTAAAGCTGTAGCATTTGATGGAAAAAATTCAGCCATTAAAAACGAAGACTATATGGGACCACTGAAAGGTGTTCAAAGAAAGGTCAGAGAAAAAAACTTTTAGAAATGTTTCATTATATAATATAATGAAACATAACCTCAGCTGGGATTAAAATAAGTAAATAAGGGAGCTGGGGGTTTAGCTCAGCGGCACAAGTGCCTGCCTGGCATGCACAAGGTTGTCAGTTTGATCCCCAGTACAAAAAAAAAAAAAGTAAATAAAATATGAAGGAAAAGATACTAGAAGCCAGGCAAGGTGGAACACACCTGTAATCCTAGCACTCTGAGAGGCTGAAGTAGGAGGATCACAAGTTCAAGCCTACTCTGGGCAATTTAGCAATTTAGGGAGACCTTGTCTCAAAAAAATAAGAAAGGGCTGGAGATGTAGCTCAGTGCTAAAGATCCGGATTCAACTCCTAATTGGAAAAAAAAGATACTAGAAGCAAATACATGTTCATGTTAACTATAATTACATATGAGACAGGGCAGTATGGGCAATTTTTTTTTCACTTTCCTGCTTCCCAGATTTTATTCACTGAGTATGTTTTACTTGTAGTAATGATTAAATGACTAAATATAAAATACTTTTATTCATCTTCAAAATACTCCTCTGCCTCTAAGGTAAATAGGGTACAACTCAAGGTTATTTAGTATGGAACAACCTATAATGGAAGGCTTGCAAGTGAAGAAAAGTGGGTCTTTTAAAATAGGGTGAATTTTACAGGAAATCTTTCAAAAGAAGTATTGGTTTTGTTTTTGTTTAATCTTGGAAGGGCAGAGGAAGGGAAGTGGGGAGGGCAGAGGAAGGAGGAAAAAGTGAAGGAGGGAGGAAGGAGGGAGAAAGTGAAGGAGGGAAGGAAGAAGAAAGGAAAGGAAGAGAGGGAAGAAAGAGACAAAAAATGGCTGAATCATGTGGTGCTCCTTGGATATACAGCCTAGCCTTCCAGCAACAAGTACATCCAGATTTAGGAACATAAAATAATTTACCTAGGATCTCTACCAGTGAACAAGACTGGAACAACTGCAGGTTCCATAATGACAACTTTAACGGATAGAAACTAGACTTTGGGATGCTGGTTTATAAGCTAAGAGTTGGAGCTTATGTTTTTAAAATAACAGTGCTTATAATGTTTTGTTTTTAAATTGAAAGCTACCTAAAACCACTGAACTTGCCAGCGCACACACACAAGCCCCAGGCAGTATTAAATTACTCATTCTTCTTGTTACCTGTTTTTCCAGGTTTCTGTGTGTGTGTGTGTGTGTGTGTGTGTGTGTGTGTGTTTACTTCAGCATCCACAGGCACATATATACACTATAAATACATACATTTTCCTTACTTCCCAGTTCCATATTTGAGATGTGAATGCTTAAAATAGTATGAATACAAACTTTTTGAAAGGCTTCTCTTAGTAAAAAGAACTTTTAATATCTAATTTAGGGAATAACTTTAATTTTTTTTGTGTGTGTGTGTGTCTGCGTCTGTGTGTCTGTGTGTGGTGCTAGGGTTCAAACCCAGGGCCTTAGGTTTTACCAGTAAGCCCTAATTTATATCCCTATTCCTAAATTATTTCTTTTTTATTAGTATATATTTGTAATACATAATCAATACATTCATTGTGGGGTACTGGTACATATACATTGTATCATCTTGATTCTTTTTACTTCTTGATCCCTAAATTGTTTGTAAATATCTCCAATACAGTAAAAAATTATTTGAATAAATTATCTTCACTTACACTTTTCTTAAAAAATGTCTTAAATTATGACATGCTAGTGTAAGGACTTGTTTTAGTTGCCCAAAATTAAGGAAGGAAAGGTATATAAAGCTCACAGTTTGTGGAGGTTTCAGTCCATTATCAGCTGGCTCCAAAGCAGGGTGGTGTGGCAGAGGAGCAACTGTTCATGGCAGTGGAAGACAAGAAACAAGCTTCTTTTCCTCCTTGTATATTGCATGCAGGGTACCCACCCTAGGGCGAATGTAGTACTCACATCCCCAATCGCAGCACTAGACAATGAACCAATCACAAATTCCAGATTCAGTTGCCTCTAAAAAGCTCAGCCCCATGACCACATGAGGCTTTGGGGGGACATCTAGACACAAACTGTAACAGGGCTACTTTCCTTACTCTCTTTACCTTTTACTTTTAGCATTTCAAATCCAAGTAGACTACCTCAAATTTTCAAAAAATATATTATTTTTCAAGTAGCATCGCTCATCTTTAATCTTTCTTCCAAGCATTCTCTAATGTCAGAACCCCATCATAAAAATCATGTTTTTTTGTACCTAAAGAGGTTAGCTTTAGGTAGAGGTGTAAACCATGAAAAGAATAACAAAAAGGCAATAGATGAGGTTCTTGTTAATAACTCTACAACTTCATGAAACATAATAAAAAGCTTATAAAACTTAAGGTCTTTTCTGTTTTATAATCTATTACCTCAAGAGTCACTATCAACTGAATTTAAAAACAAAAATTAACATATGTTACATAGAACCTTTTAGAATATATAGTATTTTCAAGTCAAATACAGTGTGTGAGTCACAAAAAACAACCTACGGTTTAAAATTTTTTGTTGTAGGAATTCTGGGATACTTCCAAATTTCAACCGATCCTGTATCCTTCTTTTTTTACACACTATGTATTATTTCCTGACTAATTTTATCAATATTATATCAAAATTTCCATAATGAAGTAAGACGTTATTTACCTATATGCAGTTCATTTTAAGCAATTTCATTTCACTATTCTTAAATACTTAAGCTGAAAAATAGTAAAAATATAAATGCTAAGTCATATGGTTAAACATAATTTCATTTTAATTATTTTCATCCATTTACTTGCCAGATATAAAAGAAAGGCAGTTCTGTCAGAATGGTGCACTTTGGTTTGGTGTAAATAATAAGAATTTTTTTTAGCTACAAAAAGAAACCCCCCTTTTTCACATTTAACTTTTTTTGTGATTTGATTCAACTGAAATCTCCCTGTATAGATTTTTATAAAGGGAAATATAGTATGCAGCATAGTACAATAGTAAAGTCATCCTAAACAAAAACCTTGCCTATTTATTGTCAATGTGAATGATTTAAAACTTAAGTTATACAGTAGTAGGTGCTTTAAAAGCAGTATTTATACTTTGTTCTTAGTATTTTAACATTTTTTCTCTAATTTTTTTACATTAATGTACATTAAAAATAAAGCATTAAGCAAAAAAATTTTTTTTATTTTGAAAAGAATACAACCAAACAAAACAAAACAGAGTAAAGTCAATCAAAACAAGGCAATGAACATGGTACATGACTTTTAAACAGGGTAAAAAGCAATCGGTAGGGCTACCATAATGCCTCTTGTTATCTGCAGTATACCTGTCCATATCATCAGGGATAAGTAAAATCAAATAAAATACAACAAACTAAAACACTAGAAACAAAACAAAACATAACAAAACAAAACAAATGAAGCAAAACAATGTATGCAATACAGAATTTCAATATATCAGCAAAACAGCATTGGCTACCATAATATTTGTTATCTTCAGAATAGTTGCCTACACCTTCAGTCATATTACAATCAAACCACACAGAATAGAGTAAAATCAATCAAAACAAACAATGAAAGACATACAGGGTTTCTAAACAAGCTAAATGGACATCCTTGATGGCTGAAATTATATATTTTGTTATCTTTAAAACAGCTTTCCAAGCCAGGCGTGGTGGCTCACACCTGCAATCCCAGCACTCGGGAGGCTGAGACAGGCAGATCGTTGTGAGTTCGAGACCAGCCTGGGCTACAAAGTGAGCTCAAGGCCAGCCTGAACGGCATAGTGAGACCCCGTCTCAAAAACATGGGCCGGGGATCAAGCTCAGCGGCCTAAGCACCTGCCTGGCAAGTGCAAGGTTGTGAGTTCAATCCCCGGTGCCACAAAAAAAAAATAAAATAAAAAATAAAAAAACAAAAATAAAAATTAAAATAAAATAGCTTTCCATGCCATCAAGTATAATACAATCAAACAAATCAGAATAAAATGAAACTAATCAGAACAATGAATACAATCTGAATTTCAAATCATGATAATAGATTAATAGTGGTCATTTTTCCCTTTTTAGATAATTCCTCCCCTTTGACGTTCCCAATATGTATTGTGCATTTTGGATCCCACTAACACCTTTAGTTTGTTATGCTATGGAGACAACACAAAATTCACCCTTGTGACTCTGGTCCATTACATCCATGAGTACTATTACCAGTTGCCTCTATCTACCTCAAGAGCCTTGAAGTTATCTTCCTTTATAGCTAAGTAGGTTTCTACCCCATGAAATTCCATGTCTTTCTTATCCATTCTGCAATTAATGGGCAGGCTACCCCTATTTTTTGTTTTCTGGCTCCCTGTCACATAGGGCATTGTTCTCTCTCCTTTGACTTTCAGTCTATGA
>RJWT010051813.1:0-10655 GCA_004365215.1 Cuniculus paca
TGCTTAACACTTTTGATCATGTAAGCTGCTTTAAAAATGTTGAAGACACAAATGAAGATTCATTCACTGAACTGAGAGAGAACAAGGAAAGAACATACAGACTAGAGCAAATACTTGTATGAATCCTAGTCTACCGCTCACAGGCTATATATGACATCTAGAATCTTAACCTTTGCATGCTTCGGTTTTCTTACCAGCAACAAAGAAGACCAATTTGTCCATCATAGGTGAGCACTAAGTAGTTGATAAAAGTAGTGTGGATGCATTTATATTCTTCCCTCACATAGAACGGTTAGGACTCGTAGATGCAATACCATAACTGTAAGATCTGATTATAGTGGAGAGAGTTTCACATTTGGCAGCGCAATTAATGATTCTCTTGTCCTCCAAATCATACTGAGGATAAATATATCTGTTATATCAATGCAGTGCCATCTACTGGTAAAGAAATTGCTAAAACTAAAACATAAATTGACTTAATATTTCTGTTTCATGATATTTAAAAGGGCCTAAAACTTTTAAATTGTATTGAAATTTTAGATGTCAGATGTTACTCCCCTTATCTAATATGTCTGTTTCTGAAAATGTGTATTTTGAAAAATAATAAATAAATGTACAAGAATTTTGAAGAAGTAATGCCTTTCCAGAATGCCTTGAACTGACTAGGTTAGATGGGGTTCAAAGATTCTTTTCTAATCCGTACCTATGTGGCCAAATTGTTGAATGGTTTACACTCTTTCAGGAAGGCAAATGAAATAGAAAGATCAAAGTACTGTAGGTCTGTGGTAAATGAGCTCCTTCCACATGGTTTATCAGCTGGGTTTGCTCAAGATTGTGTCATTCACTTTAGTAGCATAAACTAAACATACACTAGGGAAAGTAAGAAGACTGCTTACCTACTCTTACTGTTTTCCCAGGGATTGGTAACTGCTCTTTTGCTGATTGTCAAAAAAGACTTTAGACTTGAGGAATTGACCTTAGCTAGGTATATGCTCCAAGAAAGAGGAGAACAGATGAAGACTCAAACAAGAAAAAGACAAGATGAGGAAGAAAGACACTTCCGATGATATATCATTAAGATAAATATATTAAAGAACCTCCTACAATACTTACGAGATATGAAATATAATCAGTCATGTACTTAGGTAGTATAAAGTGCCCTTAAATTGAGTTCTTAATCATTTTTTAACAGTCTCCAATGCTGATCTTTAGTTCTGTTTATCAAACCAGTTTTATAGATCTTCTTTAACAATTTCTTCACTTATATGACTGGCTGATATAATAGTTAAGGATAAACCTAAATGATATTTTTAATTGTACTTCAAGTTCTTTTGCATAGAAAGCCTTAAGTTGGAAATGACTTTTTCTTTATGTTCTGAGATTCTTTTGGAACAATCAGATTCAATGACTTCGCAACATAGCAGTGAGCACATTAAAAAAATAAAAAAATATACAAGCTTCTGTTAGAGAATTAGGATAAAGGCAATCTGTCCCAAAGGGGTTTGTTTGTTAATTGCTTTGGTCCACTTTACAAGGTCAAATCCATTCTCCTAATGACAAATCTCATCTGTTCTGGCAGAGAAAGAAATGTTTTCTTTCACTTCTACGTGTGGCAAGAGCTCATTCATCTCAGTAAGTTCTGAAGAGAAATCTAGCTACATCAGAGAGAGGAGTATTCAAAGGGCAACTGATGGCCAGGAAGATATATGGAATTCACTTTCCTGAGACAGACATTCAAATGGTAACAAGTGATAGAAAACAGCTCTATATTTCAGCATGATGTGTGTTCACTCCTGATGATTAAGCCCCCTGTGAGCCATCTGCGTTTAATGGGTTAGAACTACTTTGTTGCTGGAGTTTTTTTCCTTCCACCGTTTTCTTATTTGAGAAGAGGGCAATCTCTACTCTTTAAAAGTTAAGCATGTAAGAAACTCTGCCAATAGAATCGGGAGGAAAAAGGCAAATTTATAACTAGTGTTGTTTTAAGCACTGAGAAGTATAAATAAGAAGTGTAGATAAATGTATACAAGTAGATGCGTAAGTAACCTTCTGTTTATCTCAGTAACATTATTTGCCTAAATTCCTCAGCAGAATTAGCCCAATTAGTTTATATAATGACTGATGCTATTTGTCAGCTAAGCAATTAGGGATATGCATAGCTGATACCCTGCTAGGAGATGGTATTATTTTACCTCTAAGGCAAGCCTTGGGATCTACAATTTGTATCTGGTAGTTTCTGCAGATAAAAATCAGAATCCAGTGTGGAAATTATTGAACCTTGAAGCAGTGTACACTAATGGTGGTGTTATTAATGCAATTAAACTGAACTTGTGATTTAAAATAGCGATGATGCTAATGGCTTTCTGTATATGTGTCTGCTTTACCCAAGCCATGTCACATTTTACTAACATCTCATTATTTTTCTTTGACTTAGCAAAGTCGGCAGCCGTAAGCACTTAATAAATATTTGCTGAATTGAATTAAACTCTGAGAACTGAGAGGTGAGATGGGACTGATCATCAGTGAGACATCTGAGATCAGAATCTTGATTCTCTTTTGCCAAGTAGTGATCTCTGCCAAAGCTAATGGAAACATGACGTGAAGATTTTTAAATCTAAGAAATCACATGACTACAAACGCTAAAGTGAATCATACAGCAATAGGAGCCTCACAAGTTCTCTCTTGTTATTTATTTTCATTCTGAATACATTGACTAATATCAAGGTTTTCTTTCCTAATAATACTTAGATCTCTTCCTAGGTCTTTAAAAATTTCTGTATTTCCCCAAATGTTTTTCTTTTTTTTTTTCCTTTTTCTCCCCACTTCGAACCAGAAAATACATCTAAAGAGGAAGCCCCTCAGAGCTTTAAACACATCAATCAGTTTCACAGCTGGGAATAGAAGGATCTAGATAAGAGAGCAATTCCTCTATTAAACCTCTGTTTATAAATTTTAGGCAACAGTTTTATATAAACTGAGAAAATGTTGGCCAAGTCGAAACAGACAAGAGTTAAAGACACAAAGTAACTAATTCCCAGCTGCTGCTTTTTCTTTTCTTTCTCACAGCAAGAAGTATTTTTTCTGTAATGACCTCAAAACCTTCTCTCTCTCTCTCATGGTCAGAGATTAAAGAGTATGCCAGGGTTAAATCTTATTGAACTTTTCCATCAGCTTTCTGTAGATAGGCATTTTACTACTATATTTTTTCTTTTATACATTTATATTTAAATGTTATTTTAAAACGTGTTATTTTCCATATTAGGAAAGTTTCAGCCAATATCACCATTGTAACTACACTGGATAGTCTTTGCAAAGGTCAATGCTTGAATTTATTCATAATTTCTATTACCTGTGTAGCATATTATGTTATGAGCTCTACACACACTGGTTGAATTGACAGTAGAAAGCTTGAAAGACACTATTGAAATAAAAAACTGTTTTTCTGTTGAACCTATGAATTTTGGTCCTGTTAATAAACATAACGATGATAAAATAAGGAAAAGAATTGTTTCAAATTTGGGGAAAAAAAGATATGCGATATAAATAAAGGGTGAAAAATATTTTAACTAGTGCAAACTTATTGGGTTCTCTTTCAAAAAAAAAATGGTAAAGTACCATTCCTATATGTTCCTGTTACTTTTTCCAAGTCTGATTCAAATGTCATCTCTTCTTGGTAGCCTTCTATGAACTATGAAGGGTTGAATTAATTCCTCTTTTACTATTTTCCAATAGTGTTTTGCTTGAGACACTTCCAAGTTATATTATGACTATTTCTTTTACTTTTTCATCTCCTAACAAGTGTGTTCCTTCTATAAGATCTCAGCACAAAGGAAGACTCTTAACAAATGTTTGATAAATTAATCTCAATTTAAAGATTTTAAAAAATGAAGAGATGATAAAAATGTACACTTGATAAAAGAAGGATGAAAAGTTAGGGCCTAGTAAAAAAAAAAAGGCGTATCATTAAAGTAATTCACAGACCATAATAAAGTATTTTTCAAAGTCATATTTAAATTATTTTTCCTTACTAGATTTAAGGAAAGCCCATAGGACAAGATACTAATGGGGAAGATTTAGACTTAGAAGTTCCTGTGTCTTTCCTCTTCTGTGCATTGTAAGTGGTAATTATATCCACAGTCACAAAATTGTGAAAGTCAAATGAAAAAAATAAATGGATAAGGGCTGTTAATTTAAAACTTTATGCAACTTTTTCAATTATTGATGAAAAATTAACTAAATGGCCTACCATAGGCTTTATGGACAAAAAGCAGAACTAGGATTCCTAAAGCCCTACTGTTACCAGGACACTTCGCAAACCGTTTCCACACTTCTGCATCCTTCGTCCCCATGTACTCTTTTCCCTATTTCTTAAAGATCATTACTAAAACACCTCCTTCATTCAATGACGCGGCCATCTATGAAACACTCCATTCTCTTTAGTCCACACATTCTGGTAGGAAAACATAATCTGATACACTTCTATCGATTTTGTTTTACTCCTTTCATAACATAGCATGACCTTTATGTTGGAAAATAAATTAGTTAACCTAGAGGCACAGTTCTGATGTAGGGTTTCTTAATGTCAACCATTTTTAGGTACTTGATGAAGTATGTGAATTCGTTCTTAATGTTTTTATATAGAGCAAATATAGTTTAATTTTACTGATTTAAAGGTTTTCAAATATTTACAAAATTAACTTGTATAGTAACAGCTATCCCTCTTTATAAATGATTTAAATAACAAGATCTAAACTAGCTCTGAGCTAAAAATGACATGCATTTCAAAGTTGATTGAAAACTGCCCTTGACATACTTCAGTTGCAAACATTTGTAGAAATTTTAGTAACTATTGAATGTAATACAATGTAATGTTCTTTCTATTGGTGACAAAGTCATACTTTGTATTAATACTATAATCATCCTTCAGTACTCCAAAGAAGGTTGCTCCAGAATCCCTGTGGACATGCACCAACCACCACAGACACTCAAGGATAATAAAATGATACAGTGTTTGTATATGACCTATGTGTATCCTCATATTTACTGTAAGTCTTCTCTAGATTAATATGTAAATAGTTGCTACACTGTAATATCTGAATAGACACACAGATAAAGAGGGAATACCGTACTGGGATTTGTTGTCCATATTTATAAGTGGAAGAGAATGTTAAGTTTCATTCTCAGGATTAGTGGAAATAATCTTGGTTTATGAATCTCTGAATTCTATCCAGAGATCATCTCTCTTTTCTCCTCCTGTTGAAAGTGTGAATTCTGTTACAGCAATATGGGAAGATTTTGAGCATTTGAATTTCATAAGTAACAATTTAGACTCTGTAAGTGGCCTGCAGGGGGCTCCTGTAGCCTTCTACTGAAAACCTTTTAAACAGTGTTAGCAATTATTAGTGTCTTAAATTTTTAAAGTGTGTGCCTATACGGTATGTGAAGATGCATGAAAATCTCCAGCATAAAACTTTCTATAGTCAGATATGCTATAAAATGTCATGATAAAATACTGAAGTGAAATTTGAGTCTTGAATTTAGAAAATATAAAGTGATGTAGAATTTTAAGACTAAAAAAAGAATCTTCCTTCAATAATATTTTACTCAGTAAAGCTGAAAAATCAGCAAGCCCTCATATTGATGTTTTACTCATTGCTTTGGCAATAAATTTCCAGGATTCATGATAGTAATGATTTTTAAAGAGAATTATCAAAAACAAAGAATCTTATTTTAGCATATACCTTATCCTGTAAGATATTTCAATCAGTTTTTGAGGTTTCATGCTATAAATGAATCTCTACTAACAGGCACTTCATTTCTGAGTTTATTTTCATTTGGATCATTGGTTTCATTTCTGCATGGCTTTTATAAAATGTATATTGCTGGACTTAGAGAATAAAAACAAAAATACTATTCAATGTGTCTTTTATTAAATAGATTCTCTTGTAAAAAGCCATAATTTATACAATACAAAATGTAACTTACTATAAAGAAAAATGTCTTATAACTTTAATGCCCAATTCTTTAAAGTAGAAATGGACGAAAGCAATTGTGACGATAAAGATACATTTTTATATTCTAATCAGAGAAAAGAAAATCAGCTTAATTAGGATTTTAAAAGTAACTGCCATCTTTCTCCTAAAATATTCAGCAACATACTTGGTAATTATTTTTAATAAAAATATATCTAACTAAATCACTCATTGAATAAAATATTATTTAAATTTAGTATTGAAAGACAAAAGTCAGGATCACTGATAAATTTAGAAAATTTGAATTTTAAAGTTTTTGTAAACACTGTAATTGATCTTTTCACTTCTTACTTTACCCAAGATGTTATTTAAATGTCGGATAATGTTGCTGATTAACCAAAATTTCAGCATTATATAAAGGCCACCACATAAAACACGATGTGGTGTGAATTGTACTCTGGAAGTAAAAATAAGTACCTAGTATTTAAGATAAGAAGGTGATGTTCCAAATGGAAAAGAACACAACCACCTTTGCAGGAACTATATTAATGCAATTGTCTGTTTCTTCTCCCCTCCTTGAAGGTGAAAGAATCAAGACTTGAAAGAAATACATTCCCACAATTTATATGACCAATTCCATGAGTTTCCTCAAGGTTACATAGGTTAAGTAATTCTGTTTTTCTTTCTAAATGTGTTGTCAGGTCTTCGGGAAAGATTGCTGTGGAGTTGTTTTTCCACTTCCACAAGGTGTTATGTAAGAAGCAAATAGTCACTATGTAATATTCATGCAGGCAAATGTGATACTTTCAAATTTCACAAAACATTTTTTCTGAGATTTCATTTTATGCTTAACAAACCTTACCTAATTCTCTCATAAACTAACTTCATGAGGTTCAGTGTTTCTCAGAAAAAAAGACAAAGATCATCTCTTAAACCATTTGCGCCAAAAAATACGTGGAAGGATCACACAGAGTTTGAGACAGTCATAGGAAAAATGTTTCTGTGGATCAAATCATTGAATGTATCCAATCTTCTAATAATCAGTATTGTCAATGATGATCCAAAATAAAAGTAGATACTTTTTCTTTATCCTCTCAAATATATAAGTTCAACATTTTTGTGAGACATATGAATTGTAGTATGTGAAATTTTGTTTAATCTAAGTGCGGAAAAAGCTACAGAAAATTCAGGAAGTGCATTTTATGTACATGCTGTGTTACTTTTATACTATTACATCCAAAGTTAATTTTATTATATTTTGCAACTTAAATGAATAAAAATTTCAGCCACTAATGAAGTAAGTTGGAATATTAATACAAAGGTTTGCTCACTTTGGACTGCCACATTACGACGTGAGGCATGGCTGAAGGTATGAACTTTAAGTATATGTCTCTTTCAAAGACCGTAAATTCGTGAAGGACAGAAATCATGGTTCCATTATTGAATTATCCCAAACAGTATTTTATACTCTGTAGGTGTTAAAAATTGTGCTAACTAAATTATATTTAAGCAGAAGCACTGCAGATGCAAAATTCAATTAGATAGTTTGAAATGAAAATAAGAAACAGCTGAGCTATAGGCATTCCAAATACTTAGTAAATATAAAGAGGAGAAAAACTTGGAGTAAGAAAACTAAGAAGGCAAAATTCAAACTTATAGGGTCCAGCCTCTCATTTGAAAAATACAAGGTATTAGATGGGAGGCACCCAAATTTAAAATTATAAAAGCAGAAGAAAATGAATACTATTCATTTGAGAAATCTTTAAAAAAAGATCTAACATTTCAGTTCTAAATTTTAGTTTGCAAATTCCTATTAACCACAAAGATGAATACTATATATTAAAAGAAGTCATTCTCTTGTAAAATATGAAGGATATTTAACAGCTGCCTAAATAATCCTTTAAAAGAGCTCCTGCATGTAAGCATAATTCACAGGGCTAAAGTTGAACAAGTTTTTCTTGGGAATAAAACTAAAAAGAGAGAACAAAAAAGCAATAAAGAACAGAGCTATTATGAAGTCAGGGAATGTTTGCTTAAGACATCACTCATCTGCATCATCTGTTTGATTTTAAAGTTTATTGCAAAAAATGTCTAATTGCCATAAATATATTCCCTCTAAAAGGAGACACTTACAGGGTTTAAGTACTTTTTCTAAAATCAGATTTTAAAGATCCACTTATTCTTGTTCTTTAGACATTAAAGCTTCCAAGCAGATCTCTAAAATCTGTAGGAACCACAAGAAGATTCTACGAGAGTACAAAGAGCAGATCCTACTCTGATCCAAGCCATAGAAGTCATCTTCGTTTCAATTAATTTATTTGCCTTTATGAACTTAAAGAGTCTTTCAAGGAGGCTGACATTTCACTCATCTGAAAAAGCTTGGAATGTGACAGGCGAAAGGGAGGAGAAGTAAATCAAAGAGGTTAGCAATTTTCCAGATGCAATGTATTTTTCTTCTCTTCTTTATTCACCAGAAATTTTAGAGCGCCTTCTGACATCTTACTTCTCTAAGCAAAACCACAATACCAAAAAATGCTTAAGACATGATACATGAAGAAACACACACACATCTGATCAGACACATACCTCACCAAATAAATATAAATTATTTTGTTTTGCTGCTCCTTTAACTGAAAATGTTACTTAGCATATTTATAAGATGCTTTTGTGTGTAGTTCAATCAACACAACTTTAGTTGAAAAGCCACAGCACACTCGACAACTTTTTTTTTCTTGTTTGTGATTACCAAGGCATTGAATCTATGCTGGCTTCTTCAATAAAAAGTAGCATTTATAAAAACTGTCATCATGACCATATTTTAAATTGCACCAGAATATTTTAGTTATCACCTTTACACACATGGTTTTAGGAAACTATGCACAAATATTTCATGCAAATGCTGGTCATTTCAGAAGAGATCTTTTTTTCACTGAGTGAAAACTCACTAAAACATCTAAAGGCAAAAAAAAAAATGAGGCTTGAAGATAAATTCTCAGTAACAAGGGATATGCCCATTGCTTCTTGGAGCCAGAGAGGCAGTTAACTCCCCGAAACACCCTGGTTCAATATTTACCTGACAGCTTTGGTATCTTGACATTTCCCCTAGTGCATTTCCTTCTTTATCAGGTATTATTTTACAAGGGATTTCTTGTTATACAGAACTAACATAAATCAATCTATAACAGAGGAATTTGTTTAATACATTTATTCTTTTAAGACGTTGCATGGCCATATTTCATCGACTTGTACAATAGGAGGGAAAAAAGTCTTACTGCTAAAACAGAGTTTGTGGAGACTGGTGCATGGTAAACCTATTTAGTCTTTTCAGAGGTTCATTCTTAGATTTTAATGTTAAATAATAACAACTATTCATTTAAGCTGGTCTCACTGTATATCCTGACCTTTAGCAATTCCACACACAGCAGCTTATTGTGGTATCCTTTAAATATGAGAAATAAGAATGGTTTACTTTGCCATTAAGAGAAAAATAAAAGAGTACTGTATGTTACATGGCCCATGAAATATTGGCGGTGTGCTCCTTGGCTTTCATTCGAAGAACTGCAATACTGGAAGACCTCCTTTCAAACTCTGGCTTTGTTTCAAATGCATGTCCATTGGTAGCCCCAGTAAGAAGAGAGTCAGTGAAAAAATTGTTGAGAGGCACGTGGCTGAACTGATTCTGGTGGTTTGAAAACCCTGTGTAACTGGAATCTGTCCGAGGCGAGTGAGAATAAGGTGTCATGCAGGAGGAAGTGTCACGTGGTAACATGCATGAAGTAACCACAGAGCCACCACTTGCGTTTCCTGCCCACAAATTGTTCTGAATCTGGAACACATAAAACAACAAATGTTACGTGCGCGCTTTCTTGCTTTTGTGCTCTTACTTTCTGAAATTATAGTTACTAAATTTGGTTAACTGTGCATTATTTCCCCTTATGGAGTGGTCCCTAATTACATTCTAAATGCATAAAACAATGCCCGAAAAATAATAATTTGAGAAATTCTTTTGATTTGTATCCTGTAACAGAACTTCAAAACTCATGCAGTAGACCACATAAAATACTCCAAAAACATGTTAATCTCTTAAGTATTCTTTTTATAGTCATGATTTTTAAGTGCATCTGGAAGATTTAGTCATGATTCATGACTTAGATTCAAATGTTTAGAAAAATGATTTAAAATTGGTTTTAAATATAAAGATTCATCTTTCTAAACAAAATGACATAGTTGCATTTTTTTAAGTTCTGAAATTGGACCCTCATGGCAGGTTTTTTTAGTTTTGGTTGTTAATTTTGTGTCTTTGCTTGCTTTTTGGAAATCACTGCTGATATTAGACTATTTCATCTGTAAAGATATTTTTATGAAATTCATTTTGGAAAATATTTACCATCTCATTTTTAGGCCTCTAGCCTTGAATAAATAACTGAAAATTTGAGAAATATATACACATTTTAGACATTTATTGCATTATTTATATATTATATAGTGATTTGAAACAGACCTGTGACATGTAAAACAAACATAATTCTAAAACATGGATTATTAACAAATAATGGAAGCACAGCTAAAAAAATGACATTAGAAAAAATTGCAGATAATTATAAGGCAAATATTGCATAATATCATGTAAGAGATTAAAACTGCATTATAATTTGTGCACAAGAAATTCACAATTCACTTTAG
>RJWT010051814.1:0-10650 GCA_004365215.1 Cuniculus paca
AAAGATTCATATTTTAACATGTATTTTAGACAGTGTTACTTCCATTTTGACCCTTAACTGTATCAATTTACCCACTATTTGTGAGATTCTTGCTGAAATTTGAATACTAATTGGCAACCTTCCTTGCGAAATCAGTTTTCCTTCCAAACTAACCAGAAGCTCTTGCATTTTTATATTGTAATACACAGATTCAAGGTAGACAAACTTAGAAATTTGTAAGCTGGTTGACAATTTCTATTTCTACAAGTAAAACACAAGTAAGGAAAATTTTGGGACACATTTCACATAGCTTCTGTTAAAAAAAATCCATTAAATATAAATAATTCAGATAACCACTTCCCCAATGCTGTCTCTGAAGCACATCTTCTAAAGAAAGCTATTACTTTCTTATTTATTATAATTCAAAAGGCCAAATTAAGCCTTTTTATTCACATTTACTACATGAAAATGATCGAACCTAACACATTTGTCTTTTGTAAAACAAAATGTAAGTATTTTATCTTTTCATTGTGTAAGTCTGTAAGTGCTTGGAACAAAATAATAACAGAGCTTTAGTAAAGTGCATAAACTGTTCACTTATCTCATTCTTATGTAACATGAAGAGTGCAAAATTGATGAAACCCTTATAGCGAATATAAAATACTTTTATTTATTGTGAAAATTTTATGATGTAGCAAGAAAGTGAAGCAAATAAACAAATGACATAGCAATAAGAACACACTGTGTGCATCACATTGCTGAGGATGGCTGCAAAAGATCAGAATTGTGTAACTTCTGGTTCTGACCTTGGACTAACTGAAGAAATAATACTAATGTTTACTTTCTTAAAATATGTTACATAGAAATCTTAATGCTTCTTTCTCTACATTTTGTTGCCTTGTGTTACTAATACTCCTGAGGAATTGTATCACATTATATTATATTATATTATATATTATATTATATTAGTAGACATCAGTTAATGTAATAGACCCAAGTTTCTATGCAACTGATGGTCTTGTCAGTTTTTATATATAAAAATATATAAATCCACTATGAGAAAAATTGAAATTATATTACAATATATGGCTCATCAAATTATAATACAATATTTTGGCTCATCAAAATAGCCAAAATGAGAAAGATGAAAATATTTTGTTAATTAAGATGTGAAAGAAGAATGCCCATACACTGCTAATAAGAATAAAATCGGTGCAACTATTTTAGAAAGTTGTTTGAAAGGATCTATTAAATCTGATAATGAATATTCCTAACACTTAGCAATTTTAGCTCTATCCAAGAAAAATGCTGATGAATTTCCCTAAAATCTTCATAATACCACTATTTACAGTGAGAAATATGCAAATGATTGTTGAAATACAGAGAAATTCGTAGCTGTGCATTTAAAAGTAATATCACGTTGTGACAAGAAGAATGAGCTACTGTTACATACAATGATTTGAAAAAAGTTTTTGTAGATATGCAGTCAACTGAAAGAAACCAAACACAAAAGATGATGTCACCAACAATACTGCTATGGATCGAATGGTGTACACTCAAAAGTCATACCTTAAAAACCTACCACCTAATGTGTCTCCATTTGCAGCCAGGACTTATCAGGGGGTACTAAAATTTAAAGGAGGTCAGAAAGGCAACTACCTAATATAATAGAGCTGGAGTTCCTATAAGATAAGACAGTAGTCTTTTCTCTACTTATGCACAGAGCAAAGACCCAGTAAGAACCCAGCAAGCTGGTGCCCTTCTGCAAGCCAGGAAAAACCCTCATCAGAAACCAAATATGCTGACACCTGGTCATGTATTTAGCATCTGCAGAATGGTGAGAAAGTCAGTGTCTTTTGTTTAAGTCACATCATTAAGGCAGCCTGAGCAGACAGTAGTACTACAGATGCCATTTACCTATGGTGATAGAAGTCAGGGCACCCAAGTTCTTATCTTAAGAAAACAAGGGAGCCTCAGGCTTCTTTTATCTTAATGCTGTGTGTTGCTTCTATGAACAAGATCACTTTATGACAACTACTTAAGATTATGGTTTTTTCGTTTTTGTATTTGTTTTTGTTTTTGGTATGATAATGTGTATTGAACCTTGAGTATTGCTAAGTCACTGAGTTGCCTAGGCTGGTCTCAAACTTGTGATCCTCCTGCATCAGTCTCACAGAGCAATGTGAGCTGATTATTTTGGATGAGTGCATATATTTTTGTCTATTCTATGACTCGGTATTAAGCACATGAATATATATATATATATGCACATATATGTTAATATCTAGATGTGTGTATACGTGCACAAATGTGTCAACTGAAATTACATTGAATTTTAAATGGTTTAGTGCTTTATTACCTATGGGCTATAAAATTTGACCTGTTATGGACCTTATATATAATAACATCTACATATTCATAACTCTTATATTCTCCTCCTTGCTCACTTATCTTGCCAAACTGAACTTCTTGTCAATTCTTGAAAATGTTTATTTCAGTGTCAGGTTCCTATTTTTCTTATTTCTGACAAGTATACTAGAATTGTGGAACTTTGAGTGACTACATCTTAACCATTTGATGCACAAATTGTTTTCTCCATTTTACTTTGTCTTCTATATTTTAACAATTTTATTCATATTGTGTCTCTGGATGACATATATATATATATATGTACACGTGTACATATGTACACATATATGCGTATATAATTCATGTTACTTACCAGTAAGATGTAATTTCCATGAGGGCAAGAATCTTAACTATAGTCTCTCAACTCTATTCCCATTACATAAACTAGAGGCTAGTTTGGAAGAAATGACCAATAAGCATTGAACTAATGAGTTGTGCGGTCAATTTGGTCCTAGAAATGAACAACCATGATTTTTTAGCTCCTGCATATGAACTTCAGCTCACCCAGTAAAATGCCAAAAATTCTTCCACAGCTTTTTTTTGTTAACAGAATTGGGAGATTTGCATGTATTCATTATTTTTTAGGTCAATGTTAATGACAAAGTATACATTTCATGTACTTTTATATTTTCATTTTACTTCAATCAGAAAGAAAATAGCTTGTTAAAATTGAGAATAAAATAACCCATTTTAACACCATTACCCACACATGCATATAGTGGACACTACTTATAATATTTCTCAAAGCAATAGCTTTTACTTAGATTAACTAAGATAAAGATTCCCACCTCATTAGCAAATATTGAATTGAGATTTTATCTACTCACACTGAGATTCAAAAGCATGAAATAATTATGAACACAAACAAAGTTTAAGGTTTCCTGCTAGGAATCATTCTTAGTATATAGATCTCTAAATTTCCAATTCTAGAATATAATTAAAAGAATATCTACGTGGTGAGTGTGACTTCTTTACTAACATGAATCTTATTTCCATTGGCCATATGCTTTCACAGCTAGATGATACAGAAAACTAAAAATGGCATGAGTTTAGTGGAAGTTAATACCAGGGATGAGAGCAACTAGGTAAAACACATTCCTTTTCAAGAATGGCATTTTCCACAGTTCTGCTTCCTCATTTTGCAGAAGTACAGGGTCCACGGTTTGTGGATACTAAGGGAGGAATGTAGTTTGGAGAGAGGGGCAGAGTCTGGCACAGATCAGCGCCATCTGTTCACTCTTGGAATCCACAGATGTTCCATACCAAAAACCTGTGTAAGTTAGGGCGGAACACACTTCACGGGCACTCAGAGCCCCACCTGGTGGTACATCTCAGTGGGTGAGCTGTGGCAGTGTGACAAGGACTACAGCAGCCTGTTGGGCTGAAGGTAGGGAAGGCTTTCACAGGAAAGGAGGCTCCCGCTTCCTTGAACAGGCCACTTTGCCAAAGAGCACATCTGAGTGACTTGAGCTCCAAAGCAAATTGCACACCATGGAGAGAGTAAAGTATGGTGGATTGAGCATTGGACAACAAATCCAAAAGATTTGGCCAGTGTTCCTGGATTCATTACCAACTCCCTTTGTGACCTTGAAGAGGTCAAACTTCTCTGTGTCTTCACTTTTCTCTTTCCAAAAAACATGTTTTTCTTACTCTTCTGTATTTCTCAGAAAGGATTTCTTTTCTGAATCTATTTGACTTTCTGATGTGGAAGCTTTAACAGAAAGTCCTGGAGGTCTGGTAAGCACTATGTATCATATTGACACATCTAGTTTCATAACTATATTAAAACTGATTCTGTATCTGTGTAATCCCTTCACAATTCTTTCTTTGAAAGAAATAATGAGCTATGATATTTTGTTAGTATTAAGTGCCAAGATATTTGGTGTTCTAAAATATCACATATAAATGTAATAAAAAACATATTTTATCTCTCATTTCCATTAAAAATAAATGCTTTACAGTACTTTTTCATCATTTCTTAATTCTTATTTTAACCATAAAATAAAATATAAAGAAAGTAAATAATATATCTTAGCTGCTCACTGTCTATGTGTGAGTCCCTTATTGAAACATTTACTGCATGAGAAAACACTCTGACTTCTCCAGGATACTCAAGTTTTCTTACATGTATTGGCTGGTGTCTAATTATTGAGTTCGATATACTGACAGGTTTAAAGAGAGACCAATGCTTGTGAAACATGATCATTGCTCAGTGAGAGATGCGAGAAATAAAAATGAGGTTTCCATTTGAAGTCCTTCTTGCATTATGTGGTTGAGCTGTATGTAGAATAGATATAATATTACCAATACAGAATAAGTGCAGGTGAGCATAACTTTGATTTTCTTCTACTGTGGTCAGGTACTTGGCTGACAGATTGGTTAGTCTAAACAGGAAGTGCATCTGTGGAACATCAATACGATCTTCCATAGCAGAAGTTGTAGGTTAAATGTAAAAGCGTGCGCATTGGAATGAACTTAATTTCAGTGTCTAATGGTGAGGATTAGCTGCAGTAGCTGTGTGATATTGGTGATGTAAGTAACATTTATTTGCACATTGTCTTCTGGTTTGAAAAGTGAGAATAAATAGTATCTTGGTGGCATAAAGATTCTCAAAAAGATAATGCATGACTCTTGCTTAGCAGAGTGTTCCTTAACTATGAATATGTGTCTTGTACTTTAGGTTGCTGAAATATCTTTTTACTTCACTGGTTCCCTATGAACCATTGTCTAAGACAGACTCTTTTCTCAAGCACCCAATGAGTTATTTTAGGATGCATTCCCAAAGATATGGATCCTTAGGTATAGACTGAGTGCAAGTCACTGATTTGGTATATGATACCTGGAAGTAGCAGTAGGAAAATAGAGAAATTAAATGGGAGTGATAAGAAAGGCAATATGGATTGCAATAATGAACAAACAGGTTATTCTTATGGGTATTTGGAATCAATTCTACCTCTGATCTCTGATAGCTCTTTTTTTTATTTTAAAGAGAATAGAACAAAACAAAACAAAACAAAGCAAAACAAAACAAAACAAAACAGAATAGAGTCAAACATAATATAGCATTTCAGAACAGAACACTGCAAGCAATACAGGTTTTCAAAACATAACAACAGGAGATTAGCAAGGGTTACCCTAGTGTCTCTTGCTTTCTTCAAAATGGTTGTTCATACATTTACAGACAATAAGCTCAAACAAAACGAAGTAGTATAAAACCAGATAAAACAAAAGAGCATTACAGGCCTTCACGTCGTACAAGAAACCAGCAATGGCTACCGTAATGTCCCGTTTTTCAAAAGAGCTGTTCCTATCTTCTTACGTATTGCAATCAAAGAGTAGGAAAGGGACTTAAACCAATCAAATCAAAGAATAAAAGTATCATTGGACTTCAGAACCTTTTCTTCATATTTATCGGGAATTTTGTATCTTAGTGAGTCTTTCAGTTTCTTACACTAGGGAGATGATGCGGTGTTTACACATGTGAATTTGGTTTATTTCACTTATGAGTATGGTCTCAAGTCTCATCCATTTACCTATAAAAGCCTCAATGTGGTCATTCTTTATAGCTGAATAGTACTCCATTGTATAAAAGAACCACATCTTTTTTATCCATTCCTCAGTTGATGGGCATTTGGGTTGTTTCCAAGATTTGGATATTACAAATTGTGCTGCTATAAACATGGGTGCACATACATCTGATAGCTCTTATAAAATATTTTCAGTGGTTTTCCTCCTGAGAAATGTGGAAATTAAGTTATTTACTAATGGATTCCTTCTTTCAGTGACTTAGGTCTGATTCCTGGGTATTAACTTTCAGCTACTTATCTCCTCAGGAAGACTGCAGGACACTTTACCAAACACAAGATACCAAAGAGCTGAGCAGATATGGACAGAGCATCATGGTGCCATGCAGGTGCAGCCAGATGCTTCCTTTAAAAATTCTCACTGTTCATAATAGCTAAACCTATTAGCTATTGTGTTCATCAACAGATGAATGAAAAAAGAAAATGTGATATTTATTCACAATGGAGAACTACTCTTCCATGAAGAAGGATACATAATCAGTCATTTGTGGGAAAATGGACTCACCTTGTGGCCACAATGTTAACAGAAAGAAATCAGACACACAAGCTTAAACGTTGCATATATTTTCATAAATGAGAAATCCCAAATGTAAACAAAGAATGAAACAAAAATAATAGGAAACAGGGAGAACTTTCTCAAATGAGAAGGGAAACAAGAGTGGAAAGAAGGGGGAGGGAGCAGAGGGGATGGGATGAAAAAAAGGAATTAGGCTGTTTTATGTACATTTACTAACTCCTCACAAGGAGTGTAAACATTACATAGTGCAAACACGTATTAAAAACTTAAAAAATCTCTGCTTACAGCAATTCTCTGAATTATATTTCTAGCAGTACTCAACAGATAACAGAAAGGCAGCTCAGAATTGAATTGAAATTACTTTTCTCAAGGCCCTCTATCTAAGAAGTGACAGAGGGGAATATAAACCCATATCTATACTATATTTGTAAAAGTGAGTAAAATGAAAGCGACTTAGTATTTTCATCTCTGAGGCACAATACCTGACACCTGCAATGTAAAGGAAGACAGGTTTACTTTGGCTAACATTTTTAGTTCATAGTTGGCAAGTTCCAAGGCAAGAAGGCATGGTGGAAGGTTCTGGCAGAAGAAAGCTGTTCCCATCATGGTGGCCGGGATGCAGACAACAAAGAAGCGGGCAGGGGAAGAAGAGATGGGGTTCCAGGTTCCCCCAGTGACCTGCCTCCCTTATCTCCACCTAGGAAAGCATGCAGCTCTTGGGGAACATTTAGATACAAATGATAACATTAAGTCTGTGGCTTTTATTCTGCAGCTACTTTTAACATCTATCTCAAAATAATTTTAAAAATTTAACGTGTTGAATGTATTTGAAATATATACTTTTGTATTTTAGTATACACACGTCTTGATAAATATATTTTACATACATAATGCTAGCTAATATATAAAATTCGTAAAGCAAGTACTTTAATATTTTAAGAGGAAACAAAATGTAGGGTCTATGAAAAAAAGTCTTGAGAGTGCAAGAACACAATTTTATGTGCTTATGGCAATTAACAGAGGTTAATAAAGTAGCATTTAAATGTGAGATCACATTTTAATATGACTGGGAGGAAATGTGTGTACTTAGCAAATGGGAGCCAATGGTGATTAATAGATGATGCCGTGATCTTGGAATGCTTGGTCCCATTTCAATACAGTGAACATCAAGGTTCACTACCAGCTTTATTTGCTTACTAAAACACAAACAAAAACACAGAAACAGAAAACCAAACAATTAGATTCACAACATAGAGCAGCTTAGTGTTAGAGCTCAAGTTGTTTAAGAAAAATAGTAATGAGGGTGAAACACAGTCACTGTGTGCTTTTAAGCTCTATTCACTCAAACTGGAAAACAAACGAACATAACAGGATCTGTGAAACATAGAAAAATGAGGGAAAAAAGGCAGAAAGAACTTCTTCTGCATAAATTGCATAAATAGTAGGCTATGAGGCAACCAGGAACCAGGGCCACAAGGTTGCATCAATGTTCCTGTGGAGCCTTATTCAAATTGTGGAGTCATTTTTTGGATATTGGTGTCTACATCCAATTAAAAGGGAATGGTGATGGTTTCTGTGTAGGGATGTGTGAGGTTTCTATTAGGCAAAGTATGTAGATAGACAATCATACACTCCATTTTGCATGGCACAATTCCAAAATAATTACACATTATACTTCTTTTCACTTTTAAGGGTATCCCTGTTATGATTACAAATTAAAAAATTACTCTACATAGAAAAAAATACAAGAAAGTGGTTAGAGTGACTTGGTCCTTGATGAATGTTAATCTACTGTTATTAGTACAAATAATACTGTGAATGTTGTTATTTTTATATTAGATTACGACTATACTTCCTATGCAGTAAGTATTTTCAACATGGATCCTAGAAGTTAAGCAAAATTGATAGATTTTATCATTTTAAAATAAATTCATCAATTAGAAGGGTTTTAAAAATTTAAAGTCCTTTAAATGAAAATGAAATAAGTTTCTAATAAGATATGCAGCATAGGACCTGGGTGTGTTGATACCAGCCGGTCATTAAGACAGCTCAGAGTTGATTCTTTGTTAATTGGATTCTAGGATAAACATGAACAGAAATTCAGTAAAGCTTATTGTTGAAGTGTTTGTCATCAGCTTCACTTCTTTCTTGTTTGATATTAATCTTGTACTTTGTGGGCTATATATTGAATTTTCCTGACTATAACACAAGGTTTTGTAGTAATTCTTGCTCTAAAGGACACAATAGGACTTCTTTTCAGGGGACATCTTATTTCTTTATGTGCAACAATCTACATTTATTCTTTGTAAATCTACCATTAAGTGAAGTGTAACTGAAGACTTATGAGACAGGAGTGGTTACAAAAATGACAGTTAAGAATAATGATCCCTATGAAAGGAATAGAAAATTGCAGGCATCAAAATTCAGAAACTGTTTCTTGTTTTTTTTTATATGAGTACATTAAGTACATTTATTACAACGTATGACATATTGAATTATTAGAGATTCATATTAGACAGAACCATGTCCATTCATTATGAGGTGTGCATGTTTTTTGTGCATTGTTTCTGTATGCCAATTGGTCATTTATCATTAAGTCTCAAGTTCATCTGTTTATAGGTATTTATCTCTCAAACAAAGGTGACTGCGTGCATATATACAAATACTTAATTGTAATTTATGCTATCAGTTATTTTAAGTATTAATGTCAATGCTATTATTTAATTGCATTGAAATTTATATTTATATTATTATTTTATAATTCCATACATTTGTCATGTTTTGCATTGAACATACTAAATTGATCCATCCAGTTGACTATCTTAGGTGGGGTATATTTTGGCGGTACAGTTGATATTAGGAGCATCCTTAAAAATCATGCTAGGGCTTATTTTCTGGTTAGGTTTTATTTTCAGGGAAATAGAGTACACATACCTTCAATTCATTGAATGTGTATTTCTTCATGACATTTTATTATGTAAAGTAAACTTGAAAATGGAACACAGAGGTCAAATCTCTATGAGGAGCAGTGTATATCTTTCCATTTCAGTTAAACTCCTTAACACATTCTTCTAAAACTTTATGTTTAAATTGTGTACAACTCTCATTTATAAACCTAACATGTCACAAGAAAGTCTGATATATTGAGTGTTCACACACATACACACACACACACACACACGTTTAGTCAATATACCATCACATATACATGGTTGTCAGATGGAACCACAGTACATACTAGTAAAAAGCTAGTAAAATTTGAACTGGAGGCCAGTGATTGAATTCAAATAGAAATGAACCACTAACTTGTGAACTGTGAAAAAGGAACTTTAAATAAAGGTCCCAAAACTATGACCCCAGAAATCTTTCTGCAATCATTCTGATATACATAATAAAATTGAAAAATAATTGCAAGAAATTTAATTACAGGGAATCAAAGAAAAAGTTCCCCAATAGTAAAAGAGGAGAGACTACCAGGTCTCTCTCCTCTCTCTCTCTCTCTCTCTCTCTCTCTCTCTCTCTCTCACACACACTCACACACGTGCACACACAAATTCAAATATATAATATATTTCTTTTTTTTTTTAATTGTAGCAACATTTGTTTTGTTTTGTTTTGTTTTCCAGCACCGGCGATTGAACTCACGACCTCGCACTTGCCAGGCTGGCACTTAGGCCACTGAGGTCGACCCTGGCCTTTTATAATATATATTTCTAGAGATGTAATAAACCATCGCAGTACATTAATGGAAGCTCATTTCAAGGCTGATTGTCATTCTCCTTCCCTTGAATCCATGATAAGTGAGAATGCAGGAAACATTCAGCAATGGAAAGACATCAGTCAATGACTTTGAATTTATGAACCTGTGAGTAGAACCTGGAAAAGACTGTTGATTAGATCTAGAAAGACTGAGGAAACAGACATATTCCTCCCACTTTGCCTTTTCAAACAATGGTTTTCTACTGCCATCTTGCCATTATCTTATGTCCACCTCATCGGTTTATGTTAAATATATAATAAACAGATAATTTATTTCTGTTTCATGAGTCTATAGGTCAGTTAATGGCATAAGAAAAGAGATTCACTTGAGAAGTTTTGTTCGTAAGTTTATTTAGAAAATCACACCCTGGACCCTGTATCTGAGCATAAACTACATAGGAA
>RJWT010051815.1:0-10646 GCA_004365215.1 Cuniculus paca
GGGTACGGCCTAACAGGGCGCGCAGAAGCCTGCGCTAGATTTCCCCCCTCCCATCGAGTGAGCAAAGATGGCGACCGCATCCTGCTTCCGTGTATGATGTAATTGCTTGACAGCTTCACCAGCCTATAGCTAATGCACACGTGGCTTAAGATGGTTGGGTCCAATCTTTGTATATAAGGGCGTTACGCAGGCATCGGGGTGGGAGAACACGCAAGGAGCCATGCCTGACGGACGCATGGAGGTTGTCCCCCGCGGGGCGTTAATGTCCACGCGAGAATTGTAACCATGAAAGGACTTTAACCCCAGTAAAGGTTGGTACTCATTGCTATTGACTCCAGCTTGCGGTTGTTGTGTCCGTGTTCGTTTTTTCCTTGTTTCCCATCGCCGGCCGAGAGTTTCAAACAAGCAAAGCCAGCGCGGACATATTATATAGATTTAATGCAATTCCCATGCAAATACCATTAGCATACCTCACAGATCTAGAGAAATCATTCTTAAAATTCATCTGGAACCAGAAAAGATCTAGAATAGCAAAGGCACTTCTGGGCAGCAAGGGCAGGACAGGAGGCATCACACTCCCAGACTTGAAATTATACTACAAAGCTACTGTAATCAAATCAGCATGATACTGGAATCAAAACAGACCTGAGGATCAATGGAATAGATTAGAAGATACAACCCCAAGTACAAACACACTCAGCCACCTTATCTTTGACAAAGGGGCCAAACATGTTCACTGGAAGAAAGATAGCCTCTTTAATAAACGGTGCTGGAAAAACTGGCTTTCCATATGCCGAAAACTAAAATGAGACCCAAGCCTATCACCATACACTAAACTAAAGTCAAAATGGATCAAAAATCTAAATATTAAAACAGAAACAGTAAATCTGCTGGAAAACAGAGTAGGTAGAAATCTTGAAAACATAGGGGTAGGTGGAGAATTCATGAACAAAAGTCAAACTGCACGGGAAACACTTCCCAGAATCAACAATTGGGATCTTGTCTTGTTAAAAAGTTTTTGCATGTCAAAAGAAATCTCCAACAGAGTGAAAAGAAAACCCACAAATGGGGAAAAAATTTTAGTCAACTGCCCTTCAGACAAAGGTCTTCTATCTAGAACATATAAAGATTAAAAAACATCAGGCCCTCGAAATTCAAAGACCCAATCCAGAAATAGGCATCTGAGATGAAAACACACTTCTCAGGTGAACAAATACGAGTGGCAAATAAATACATGAAAAAATGTTCAGGATCATTGCTCATTAGAGAAAGGCAAATTAAAACAACTTTGAGATTTCATCTCACTCCAGAAAGAATGGCCAGGATCAAGGAAATCATCAATGATAAATGCTGGAGAGGCTGTGGGGAAAAAGGAACCCTTCTCCACTGTTGGTGGGAGTGCAGACTGGTGCAACAACTGTGGAGGTCAGTCTGGAGGTTTCTCACAAAGCTAGGGCTGGAAGTCCCATTTGATCCAGCTATTCCACTTCTGGGCATATTCCCAGAAGAAGTGAAATCATCTTACCACAGTGATGTATGTGCACCCATGTTTATAGCAGCACAATTTGTAATAGCCAAATCTTGGAAACAACCCAAATGCCCATCAGTTGAGGATTGGATAAAGAAGATGTGGTACTTTTATATAATGGAGTACTATTCAGCTATAAAAAATGATCACATTGAGGCTTTTATAGGTAAATGGGCGCGACTTGAGATCATGCTCATAGTGAAATAAACCAAACCCACATGTGTAACCACCACATTGTCTCCCTAGTGTAAGAAACTGAAAGACTCAATAAGATACAAAATTCCCTATAAATATGGAGAAAAGGTTCTGAAGTCCAACAGTGCTTTTATTCTTTGATTTGATTGGTTTAAGTCCCTTTCCTACTATTTGATTGCAATAGGTGAGAAGATAGGAACAGCTCTTTTGAAAAATGGGACGCTACGGTAGCCATTGCTGGTTTCTTGTTGTCTGACTTGAAGGCCTGTAATGCTCGTTTGTTTTATCTGGTTTTATATTACTTTGTTTTGTTTGAGTTTATTGTCTGTAAATGTATGAACAACCATTTTGAAGAAAGCAAGAGACAGTAGGGTAACCATTGTTAATCTCCTGTTGTTATGTTTTGAAAACCTGTATTGCTTGCGGTGTTCTGTTCTGAAATGCTATATTATGTTTGACTCTATTCTGTTTTCTTTTGCTTTGTTTTGTTCTGTTTTGTTCTATTCTCTTTATAAAAAATACACAACATAACAAAGATTTGAATGTAGTCAATTTACGAAAGCGTTAAAAAAGGAGTCTTGTCCCATTAGACATGAAAAAAGGCAGACAGGTACAAAATAGGCCTTTGAATGCAATGACTATGGGAAAATAAGAAGAGGGGACACCTTGTATCTCATCAAATAGTTCACAGTAAAGAGAAATCCTTTGAATGTAGAGTTTGTAAGAAAACTTTTAAGTGTAAAGCAGGGCTCACAGTCCGCCAGAAACTTCACACTGGAGTGAAACCTTATGGGTGCAGTCAGTGTAGGAAAACATTCACTTTAACATGTGAAGTCTCATGAGTATGAGAACTCATTCAAATTTAAGGAATGTGGGAGAATCTTCAAGTATAATTCAGTCTTTTGAAAACATACTAAAGACATACAGAAGAGAAATCCTACTACCATGGAGAGTGTGGGAAAGCCTTTGCTGACTCATCAGTGCTGACTATTCATGAAAAACTTCACAGAAGTGAGAAATTCTGTAAGTGTATTGAATAAAGAAGTCATATTTCCTTAAACATTACTTCATTCACAGTAAAGCAAATAATTGTGATGTGTGGGAAATTCTATAAATAGAAGACCCATCTCATTTTCCATCTAAGTAGATAAAAGAACCAAATAAGAGAAAATTTAAATTAGCTTTGCAGCAAATAGCTTACTAGGAGGAAAACTACCAATTGAATGAATGTGAAAAAGCACGTTCTGAAAATTATAGTCTAACTGATATTACTGATTTTATTGAAAAGATCACAGAAAATTTTGAGCTATAAATAATCTTATTGTAGAATATAAAGCTTAGGAAATGGTACAAAATTGGATACTCTGGCTTCAGATTGACTATAATTTATATATACACTGTTCTTGATTTGTGATTTTATATAAATTATTGAAATGCCTGACGTGCTTAAAAATGAATAATTAGACCACATCCCCAGGAACCTGGTTTTAGGAGAAACCCAGGTGCCTGACCCATCCCCCTACACCATGAATGACTAGCCAGTGTGGGAAGTGCCTAGGACCCCACAACCCACTTGTCAGGAGGAACCCAGGGAAATGTCAAGATGAAGGAGCAAAAGGCAATCTCTGGCCTCCAGCCCAAACAGAACAAGTCCAGGAGACATTGATATGAAAGAAAGTGGAAGTTGCACACCTGAAATTTCTGGGATGAATTCAACAGAAGTAAAGAAACTATTTCATGAGGATGTAAAAGAAATCAGATCAGAAATAATATCTCAGGAAAAAGAAGAAATGACAAACATAATAAAAGGGTTGCTGAGCATATCTAAAGAAGATATAGATTAAGCCAGGTGTGGTGGCTCACGCCTGTAATCCCAGCACTCAGGAGGCTCAGACAGGCAGATCATTGTGAGTTTTAGACCAGCCTGAGCTACAAAGTGAGCTCAAGGCCAGCCTGAATGGCATAGTGAAACCCTGTCTCAAAAACAGGGCTGGGGATCTAGCTCAGCAGTCTAAGTGCCTGCCCGGCAAGCGCAAGGTCGTGAGTTCAATCCCCAGTGCCAAAAAAAAAAAAAAAGAAGAAGAAGATATAGATTTAAAAAAAGCATAAGAGAATGAAGGAAACCTTGAATGAATAATATAAAGAAGAATTGGAATGATGAAACAGATGCTAAGAGATCCAGGAAATTAAAAACTCCATTGAAAGCTGGCAACACCACTTGAAAGAAACTGAAGATAGACTTTTAGACCTTGAAGACAGGATGGCAGCTAGTGATCATGAAAGGAAAGACCTCTTAAAAATAACAAGGAACCAGGAAATAACAATTCAATGGCTGCAAGACAATGTGCATAAAGAAAAATAATTTAATAGTGACAGGTGTCACTATTAAAAAAAGCAGGAGTCAGGGTCAGGGATTTAGCTCAGTGGCACAATGCCTGCCTGGCAAGCACAAGGTCTTGAGTTCAATTCCTTGTGGAGAAAAAAAAAAAAAAAAGAGTCAACACAAATGACATAAAGAGACTATTTATAGAAATAATAGTAGAGAACTTCCCAAGCATGGGGAAATGACCTGACACGCAGATAAGTGAGGCATATACAACTCATACTAGCCATAACCAAAATAAATCTACACCCAGACATATAATAATCAAGATCTCAGAAATTCAGCATAAGAACAGAATAGTAAAGGCTGTTAGAGAAAAGAAACCAATCACCTACAAAGGAAAACCCATCAGGATCATGACAGACTGCTCAACCCAAACCATCAAGTCAAGAAGAGTTTGAAGTATTTCAAAAAAAAGAAAACAACTTTCAACCCAGGTTGATATACCCTGCAAAACTATCTTTCAAAATTAATGGAGAAACAAGATACTTCCATGACAAAGAACAACTCAAGGAATTCATGACCACCAATCCAACCCTACAAAGAGAACTGAAGGATATTCTAGAGAGAGATAAAAATGACCATGGTTCCAGGAACAGCAGCAGAGTGGGATCACTGAGCGGGGCAGACAACTGAATGGAGAGGGAAAGTAGGGAAAAAGCAGCAAGAGACAAACCAGTGCATGTTGGCCATAGCTATTAATGTAGATGGCCTCAATTCACCAATAGAAAGAAACAGGCAGAGTGCATCAAGAAACAAGATCCATCAATATGCAGTATACAAGAAACACATTAACTTGAAATTCGTAGACTGAAAGTCAAAGGAGAGAAAACAATGCTCCATGCAACAGGGAACCAGAAAAAAGCAGGGATAGCTTGCCCATCAACTGCTGAATGAAAAGAAAGATATAGCATTTTTATACAATGGAAAATTACTCAGATATAAAGAAGGATAATTATGAGGCTCTTGTAGGGAAATGGATACAACTTGTGATCATGCTCTTGGGTGAAATGGTTTGAAATAATATAGGTGATGTTATCTCCCTAGTATAAAAAAACTGAAGGAGTTGGTGGGATCCAAAATGCACAGTAGATGTTGTGAAAGAGAAAGGG
Source organism: Cuniculus paca (assembly GCA_004365215.1). NCBI lineage: Eukaryota > Metazoa > Chordata > Mammalia > Rodentia > Cuniculidae > Cuniculus > Cuniculus paca. Next base: position 5,219 of record RJWT010051815.1, read on the forward strand.
GAGGAAGCATCTAAAAAGGGAAGGTGGTAGCCATTGTTACTTCCCTATTATCTTGTTTTAAAGTCCTGTTTAATTTTCATTGTTTTGATTGGTTTTATTCTGTTTGGTTTGGTTTGATTTTATTATACTTGGTAGCATGGGAAGCTATTTTGAAGATAACAAGATACATTGTTATCCACTGTAAGCCATTCTTGATTTCCTATTACCTTGTTTTGAAGTCCTGTATCACTTTCATTGTTTTGTTTTGATTGGCTTTATTCTATTGTTTTGTTTGATTTTATTATGTCTGATGGTATGGACAGCTATTTTGAAGATAACAAGAGGCATTATGGGAGACATTGTTGACTTCCTACTATCTCATTTTGATGTCCTGTATCACTTTCACTGTTTGTTTTGATTGGCTTTATTCTGTTTTATTTAGCTTGATTTTATTCTCTTAAAAATAATAAATACATATATATATATGAGTAACTATAGGTGTGAAATATATTCTATGCACACTATGTAAAAATTATATATTTAGAGCTGGGGATGTAGCTCGGTAGTAGAATACTACCTAGCAGATTTGAGGCTGTTAGGCCCCCACGCCACAAATACATATATATCTATAATAGTGATGGTTTTACAACATTGTGAATATATACTTAGTGCCAATGAATTGTATTCTTAAAAATGGTTAAATTAATAAATCTTATATCTTACCACAATTTTAAAAACCCGAAATTTTATCTTTTTCTTTTTTTGTGACAGGATTTCACTATGAAGTTCAGATGGGCCTTGAAAACTCCACATAGCTCAATCTAGCCTTGAACTTGCAGAAGTCCTCTACTTCAGCCTCCTGACTGCTGAAATTATAGATGTGCACCACCACGCCTAGCTCAAATTTTGTCTATTTTAAAGACTTAGTAAACATCTTTATTCTCTCTTCTCATCACATCCTAAAAATCACAATTTATATAATTACCAATCATAAGTAAAATAATACAGCTATGTAGTATAAAAGAATATGGTTTATGTAGTATGAAGTCTAGTACTAAGTTCAGTATTATGAACTTCAAGCTGTGTTTTGTGGTACTTGGCAGTAAGTATGACAATTATTACTGTGATAATTCAACTTTATGTAGAAGTCAGGAATAGTTACATAGTTTTTCATTGTTTCTGCTCAGCTGTGAGTAGCATATTTTCTTTGTACAGAGCACTGAAATATATACACTTGTTTGTGTATGTGCATATACATACAATGAATCCTGATTATGGGACACTGAGGAAAGCAGTTGTATTCTATACTATAAGCACTTATTACTGAAAAAAATGGCATTTTTTCAGTTAAAAATAGGAAATACAACCTGTTCTGTTTCACTGTAGCTACATATGTAGCAGTAAGGCTTGGTCAAACAACAAGTAATTGGCTGTGCTCCTATATAGTTTAGAAGAATTGCCTACACTTTTCAGTGACTTCTGGAGGAAAATCACTTGGTATTCTTTGATTTTAGAAGTTAGTTCAGAGATGGAGCAGGCTTGGTTGGAAATTTTTATGTGACTAACACAAGTATCATATCAAGTTAGTTGAAATGAATCAGTTTTTCTGCTTCTTTAAGCTGCTTAATTTTTTTCTTTTTTACTGGCACTAGAAATCAAACCCAGGGCCTTTGCACTGGGCCACATTCACAGCCCCTTTTTATTTTTTGAGATGGGGTCTTGCTGAGTCACCAAGTTTCCCAGGCTGGACTTGAACTTGAAATTCTTTTGTCTCAGCCTCCCAGAGTTTTAACTTTTTTTTATAATTTGATGTTGTGGGGCTGGGGATATAACTGAATCGCAGAGTGCTTGCCTAGCATGCACAAGGCCTTGAGTTCAATCCCCAATGCCACCAAAAAAATTAATCTGATGTTGTGGAAGTTCATTGTTTTCACTTTAGTGATATAAGAACTAACAGTGATTTAAGTGAAAATTTTGGATTTCACTTCAAGGATTGCTTAATGTTAAAAAATTCTTTAAGTTTTTTCTTCAGTAGTTGTGGAACTTGGGTATAGCACTAACTTCAACCTAAATTCACAAAATCAAGCTTTTGGGTTTTTGGGGGGTGTTATTTATTTATTATTTTTTGAGTTTTTTGAGACAGGGTCTCACTAGCCCAGACTAGGCTCAAACTCATGGCAATCCTCGTACCTCAGCTTCCCAAGTGCTGAGATTACAGGACTTGGAGGCTGACCTGGGCAGTAAAATAAAACCTCAGCTCAAAAAAATTTTTAAAAACACTGCAGATCATACTCAAGGGAGATTACATTAGGATTCACAAACTAGAAGGAAAACATCACTGGGAGCCATTTTAGAGATTGCTGCTACCCTGAACATTACAATCTACCAGGCAGAGGAAAAGAAACATGACAGATTGTGCATTTGCTCTTAAAAGTTTCATTTGGGAAGTGGCACACATTACTTTTGCTTATATGCTGTGCTCAAATCACACACTCTGCTAACATCTAAGTGATAGCAAAATGCAGTTCTCTGTGTATGTAACTCAGAATATTTGTTAACAGTGCCAACTACCACCGATATGGTGCAACCATGGAAAAATAGTTCAAAAACTGGGCTGGAGATATAGTTCAGAGACTTACGTACCTGCCTGCCAAGTGCAAGGTCCTGAGTATGATTCCCAGTACAAAAAAAAATTAAAAATTTTATAGCTCCATATGTAGGACATGATGTAGCCATTAAGTGGGACTTGTCCTTTAGGTTAACTAGAATCAACACGTCAATGCCCCACACTGTAGAAGGGGCCAGAGATAATTTAGGGCCTGATAACCTCTCCACTTCCATAACGTACTAAACTGGAGCAAGCTGACCTTTATCCTCAACCATCTTCCCAGACCTGCTCTGGCAACACCAACTTTCTTACTGAAGTAGAAGACGGGGAGGGTACGGATTACGGGAGCTATGAACAGACCTTGGGGGAGACTGCCAAGGCATTTTCTCCAAAAGCCAAGTAATGTCAAGAAATTGCCCCGAGATTTGGGCTCCTTGCAAGGATTCTGGAGGCCTGTTATAGAGAAACGGGCGACCAAGTAGGCCATTACATGGTGGCGGTGAGGGGTGGGCCCAGGGGGTTGAGGGCACACCAGAGCGGAGTGGGATGCCCTTTAGAGAACTGCACAAAGGACTTGCCACCCTACCTTCGAACACCTGCCCCAGAGCCTGTGCAGGGCCTGTGAGCCAATGTGTGGAACTCCAGACTGGCCCAGCCGGCAGAGGACAGGCATTTGTTTTTTTGTTTTTTGTTTTTTGTGTTTTTTTTTTTTGCTATACCAGGGATTGAACTCCTGACCTCGTGCTTGCCAGGCAAGCGCTTAGGCCACTGAGCTAGATCCCCAGCCCTTGTCTTTTTGAAACAGGGTCTCACTATGCCATTCAGGCTGGCCTCAAGCTCACTTTGTAGCTCAGGCTGGTCTCCAACTCACAACGATCCTCCTGTCTCAGCCTCCCCAGTGCTGGGATTACAGGTGTGAGCCACCACGCCCGGCACTGCATTTGTTCTTTCTGCCTTCTTGGCCCCCAAACTCTAAGAGGCGTCAAACTCAAGTGTCAGAGACTGAGCTCTTGAGGCCTGGGCTCCATCTCGCCCCTTTCACTCCTCCAGGATTCCTCAAGGTTCTCCATCATGAGAAGCAGCCATCGGACTCCCACTGTAGGAGCCTAGAGATTAAAGTTGAAAACTAGTTTCTGCAGCCACGTGCAGCGGACCTAGGAACCAGCGTGAGTCGCGCGTGTAGGGCGGGGCGAAGAGGGGCGCAGGGCCTTGTGAGCGGGCGGGACTTTTCTTGCGCAGGCGCAGTGCCATCGCAGGCGGGATTCCTCTGCCCGGCAGGTGAGTGAGCGGCGCTTCTGAGGCTGCGAGAGCTGGGCTGGGTTCCCCGCAGCACCCTAGGTCAGCGGGAGATGGAAGTTACAGGGCTGTGGTCAGAGTTGTGTGGAGAAGCTTGAAACACGAAATCGGTCCCTAGGAGATAGTTTCCACGAGTGTGGCTCCCGCGATCTGGAGGTGGATAGACTCCTCCCGGGTTCTCTAAAGCAGCCCCAACACCCAGCTCTGCTCACCGTAGACAGGAGCAGTCTGCTGCCCAAGTAGCTCTAGGACCTCTGTCTCCTACTTCAGCTTTGACTTAGCAGCTCTGTACTCGCTGTTCTGGGCCGTGAGCGTCCCCAGATTGGGGCCACCATTCACCGTTCTGGACTCAGGGCGGTGCGGGTCAGCTGCTGGTCTCCCTTCACAGTGCAGTGTGTGCGGCTGCTTTCCCCCTCACGGTGCCAGGTTTCTCCCTCGGGGGTTGTACGTCCTGTGTCCAGAGGCCCCTAGCCTGAATGCCTCAGGTATGTATAACGGGAGGAGTTTAGTGTAACTTTGAGCCCCCTCTGGGTTTCTGACTGTGGCACTCTCGGGGTGGGGGGCAAGGGGCTTGGGACAGAAATTTGGGGCCCAGGAAAAAGATGCCAGTTAAAACAGGAACAAGCAGTACTCTTAAAAATGAAGGCTGCAGCTCCGTAGGCACCTGGAACTCATCTTCAGAGCACATACATGTGATCTGAGTCCTTCCAAAACTAATGGGCCAAAGCTGGAGGCCGGAGCAGGAAGAGGTTCTGCAGCTGCTAGGTCCTTAGAGGTTCTTTGGACGAGTTCACTCTCGTGACCACGTTCAGAGAATAGGGACAGCCACCAAATATTTAACTCAGAATAAAAGGAAAGACTCACTTCAAATGAATAGTCTGTAGTGTGAAGACAAGACATCATAGGGCAGGGTGGTTGAGGAATGGTTCCTGAAAGGCAAAAACAGTTGTTTCCCTGCGAAGAGCTGCAAGGCAGGCCTGGCCTCTTATGGCTCCTTTCTCTTCCAGCTCTGCCTCCTGTTACTCTGGCTTTGCCCAAGAGGAAGAAGAGATGACTAGTTTCCAGGTTTCCAGGTGAGATGAAGTTGTCTTTCTCAGTCCAGAATGTATCTGTTCTTGAATGGGGGGGGGCAGGTAATCTGACGTGGTGGATGGATCTTGCCTGTAATCCCAGCACTGTGGCAGGCTGAAGAAGGAGGATTGCAAATTCAAGCCCAGGGTGGGTGATTTAGTGAGATCCTGCCTCAAAATAAAAGGGCTAGGGCCTGGTATGAAGGCCTCTGGCTCAAACCCCTGTACCCCCTCTCCCCAAATCTTTCTGCCTAAGGGAAGGAGAAAGGAACCAACATTTATGGATTTATGGACACTTGCTGCATGGTTGATACATTTAATATTGACTAATCTTCAATATAATGGTGAAAAGTGGGTATTATTCCCAATTTACAGATGTAACAACTGTCTCAGTAAGGTTAAGAAACTTGTCATATTCTACCAAGCATTTTTTTTAAGTGTAGGAGTTCGTGTTCCCCAAAGTCCAAGAATGAAT
>RJWT010051816.1:0-10645 GCA_004365215.1 Cuniculus paca
TGAGTTTACGTTCCTGAATCTCTAAACCTGTCTTTTTTTCTCTCTCTCTCTCTCTTTCTGTAAAACTGTAACATTCCCAAGGTCACACAGCTAGTAATTATCAGCTAGCTTTCTGGCTCTTTCCAACATGACACATTCAAGAGAAGCTAAACACTTAATCTCCTGCTAATTCTTTTCTTTCTCCCACCTCCTCCTTCTCAAAATGGGGGGATCATCTTGAGGGCAGCTTTCCTCTTCCTGACACAGTTTCTATGCATGAATAAAACCTGGTAATCCTCCCTCCAAGAGATTACTTAACCCTCTACTTCTCTCAAGGTCCAGTTGTATCCAAAGGACTAATCGCCATCATGACCAGCTGAGGCCTACTAAGCACCCTTGTCCATTTTTTCTTTCACCAGTCCCTCCAGAAACTCAAGAGAATCTTCTGGAAACACAAACTAGGCCATGTTACCCCTTCTCCAGAGCACTCCACTGACTTTCTATTTCACTTGGGATTACCTCCAGTGTTTCTTGCCAGCTTCCCTCACACTCCACGTTCATTGTTTCTGCTCTTCAGAAGCATCAGGATTTTTCTGGCCTCAGGGTTTTCTCTCAGGGGTATTTCTTCAGCCTGGAGCCCTCCTCCTCCAAATATCTCTCAAATCACCTTCAAAGACGCCTCCTCCTGGCTGGTTTCCCAGCCCCTCCTCTCCACTTATACCAGTCCTTTGCTTGCCCTCTGCTAAGGACTAAATTGTGTCCCCTCAAAATTCATATGGTGACATCTTAGCCCTCAACCTGATGGTGGTGTTTGGAGACAGGTGTTTGGAAGGCGACTAGTGTTAAAAGAGGCAATGAGGTAGGTAGCACCCTTAGGAGAAGAGGCCAGAATGATCTCATCTCTTCCTCTCCCTCTCCTTTTCCCTGTCTCTCTGTCTCTCTCCCGCTCTTTTTCTTCCCTTCCTCTCTGTCTCCCTTTCCCACATCTTTCCCTTCTCTCTTGGTTCACCTTTCTTCCCCTCTTCTGCCTCCCTCTCTCTCCACCTCCTTCCCAGTAATGTGAAGACACAGCCAAGAAAAAGCCCGAACCAGAGCCTAAGCAACCATTGTTACCATTGTCACTAATGGTGTTGGCTCCTGAAGGTAGAACAATAACCCCCAGAATTGTGAGGAAAAAAACTGTTGTTTAAGCCACTCAGTCTATGGTATTTTGTCAAAACGACCTCAACAAGCAAATACACCTTCTTTCATGATTTTCTATCCTAGGTAAGATACAGGCTAAACTGCAATAATAAGGAGATTCAAAGATATAATGGCTTCAATAAGATCAAAGGTCATTCCTCTACTATATTATAAGCCATTAATCCAAGACCTTCTGGGAAGTTCTGCCATCTTGCACACATGGCTTCTATCTTAGAAAACACAGCAGATGTCTCAGGATTTGTCGTCTTTTAGCCAGTAGGAAGGGAAAGGCCCAGGGGTTACATATGCTTCCTTCTTTGTACACCTCCCTGAAGAGGCATAGAATAGTTCTCTTCAGGACTCAGTCACTTAAGCTGCAACACATGACAGGTATGGGTCACATCCCATCAGCTAGGTAGACAGAAGGACCCTGGTGAAGGAGAGCCTCTGTGCATTTTTATAGGATGTATTTCAACTGCTAAGTACGTATTTATATGGTTGGTATTTTTTCAACATGTCTTCCCTTTAGACAAGTATAAGAAAGATAGACTATACATATTTGGATCACCATGTTGTTCCTCATGTCAACCACAGTTCCTGGAGTAAACTAGAAGATTCATAAATATTTGATGTTTGGATGAGTAAACTAACAAGTTCTTTAAGTATTATTTAATCTGATGTATCCTCGCCCCCTCTAAAAACACTCCTCAAAGGATAAAATGCATATTCTGTGTGTACATATATGCGCATCTCCATTCAACCTTCCCAACCCCAGCACTACCTCTGTCCAACACGGGGACACACAACCATCATACCAGCACATGAGAGGCTGGAGTACGCCAATCATGAGTTCAAGGCCAGTCTCAGGTACAGAGAGGCTTCAAGATCATCCTGGGCTACAACAAGACCCTGTTTCAAAAAACCAAAAAAAAAAAAAAATCATATCTAAGAATCATTGAAATTTTTTTCTTGGGTAGATCTCATTCTCAAACTAGCATTGCATTTGTCATGCCAATCATTTCTTATTGTCCTTAGAATTGTTCTGCCTTGGTTTCCCCTTTTTAAATAATACTACTTCCAAATTCTTAGTCAAGCAGGCTAACTGCTTTTGAGTTATGGTTCACCTTTCTTATATTCTTCTATCACAATTAAGCCTCACTCATGAATTCATTAAATCCTTCTTTTCATTCAACAGCTATTTGAATATTCTGTACACTGTGCTAATCAGCAAGAATAAAAATATATAATATAAGCTCACTTCCCCCAGGGAAACTCAAGTGTTCCTAGGAGATAGAGTAGCAAATGAGCAATTTAAATGCAATGCACAAAGTGCTACAACAGAGATATGTTTAAGTAACTACGGGAATACATTTATGGAGTACCTGCTCTTATCTTACTGGATCTATTATTATCATGGGATCATCTCAACTTTAAAGATAAGAAAGTTGAAAAGGGAGTTAAAGAATTTGCCCAAGGTTACACAACCATAAAGTGACAAAGCGATTGCTAGTTCAGTACTATCGATAACAAACTCACTCTTCCCCTCTACTATGCGGCAATGCAAATTCTATTCTACTTAACACGAGTTCTCTAAGACAGAGCTCAGTTCTGTTGCTTCTTCTCCAAGCCCATAAGCATCCAACTCAGGCCAGGCACCCACAGCACCCTCCAGGGATCAATGCAAAGGCCTCCTATGCTTTTTCACCCCAATCTAGGGTCATTGTCAGGACAGAAGACACTACTGGAAGAATGTAGACTAGAGAAAGAATACCTGAATTTTCTGCTGTACTAGTTCTCTGTTGCTGCAAAACACCCAAAAACTATATGGATTAAAACAGTGTATTATGCTTCATTGTTCTAAGTGTTGCTGCACCCAGCTGGGTAGTTCTTACTCAGGGTTTCACACAGGTGCAGTCGAGATGCTGCAGGGACTAGAAGGAGGTTTTATAGTTCGTATTTCTGGAGCCTGAACTAGGAAGGCAGGAATAGCTAGAAACCTGTCAGATGCCTCCTTGGGTTAGTTTGGCTTCCTCACAGCATGGCAGTCTCAGGGTGGTTAGATTCCTTACATAGCAACTGGTGGCTTCCAGCGCACACACTCTCAGTTTTTACACCTATAAAACATTGAAAACAGTGTATATCTCTTTAGGTTGACATGAGGATTGCAAGAAATCAACTGTGTAGTCTCACAAGCCAGGCAGGTGATAAGAAAATGCTTTTACCTTTCCCCATCATGTTCCATCCTCACACCCAAGACTTAGACCTAGAACAGAATTTCCACAAAATTTTGTTAAATGAGTGAAACTATGCTATTCATAAAGTAATCTTCCAACATGTTCTTCTTTATGTCTCTCTCATACTTAAGAATGCAGAGATGCATTTAGTTGCTAAATATAGAGCGTAGAGTCTCCTAACCTCCTGCTTAATTTCCAACTTCTTCCCCAGACAGACCTCTGGCTCCTCATGGCAGCCTCCCTGCCTTACTCTAGCAGGGCCTGTGCTACTATGACACAATATATACTAAGAGTTGTCTTTTGTTGGCCTAAGAGCCAACTGAAAGAGCTCCGATGGCCAACACTAGAGCAACTGGGACTATCAAGTGAATAAAGTAGCATTGTATCCAACCCAAAATATAAAACAAATATTCGTGAGCCTGTACTGGCATACATAAATGATTGACGGAATAAAGGAACAAATGGAAGAGACAAATGTCCAACGCAGACTGCCAAAAAATTGAAATAGAGATTATATCCTCTGGAAGGTGGAGCTTCCTCTCACTCTTCTCACTCCTCTCACTCCTCTCACTCCTGACCTGGAGGCCACACTTTTTGACTTGCATCCAAAGAGTACAGTATGGCACAGGGATTTTAAACAAGAGTAGAGGAACCCAACCAGCGCTATCTCAGCAGGTGATCAAGGTGAGCATCAATAGTTATATTATGATAGAAAAATTTCCTCTGGGTCACACATGGAGAATCGCAATTTATTTCTGTGTTCTTTCTCCCCAAAACCTACAGCCTCAATCTAAAGAGAAAAATGTCAGACAGATCCTTACAGAGGGATGAGTACTCGCCCCATCCTCCTCAAACCTGTCAAGGTTACGAGAGACAAGGAAAATCTGAGAAACTGTCGCATCCAGCAGGAAAAGACATGGTGACAGAATGTACCATGGGATCCTAGATGAAATCCAGAAACAGGAAAAAGACTTTGTATAAAATTAAAGAAATCTGAATAAACTATAAACTTCACTTAAAATAATGTATCCATATTAGCTCCGTAACTGTGCAAAGGTACCATACTAATTTGAAATGTTAATAATAGAAATTTCTTGCTAGCTTCAAAGTTTTCTGTACATCTAAAAAATGTGATCCTGTTAGGCAGAAGAAATAGGCCTTGCTACACTCTGACCTCCCACCCACTCCACAAAAGAGCTCGTCCCGCCCTAGAGGTGGAAGTGTCTCTGACATGTGTGGAGCTGGAGTGTGGGTGTGAGCTCAAGTCTAGAATCACATCTTCATGTGCACCCCACCTGCCTGAGCGTTTTGTTCATGACACACTCTTTCCCCAGATCCTGAAGTCCCAGGTCTCACAGTCTGTCTTTATCTTTTTGTCCCACTTTCTAATGCCAGTTGCCTCTGACTCCGAATTTTGTCTCTAATGCAGTACTTTGGCTCAATACCACAATCTTGGCTCCAGTCCAAAACATCAGTCATCCATGTGCTTTTGCAACACTCCTCACTCGCTCCCCACTCCTCCATCCATTCCAATTCATCATCAGAGGTCACCAGAGTTAGCTTCACCCAGCAGATCTCTGATCACGCTTGAAAGTTCCCCGCTCCTCTCCGACAGTGTGCACACTGGCTTGTACTTACAGAAGGCTCTTCATACTCTGACCCCAACCCACACTTCCACTGTCCTTCCCTGCCACTCCCTCAGATACACAAGAGGCTGAAGTCACGCCAGTTCACCTCTGCACCTCCATGACAGACCCTCACAACTCATGCTTTTACATGAAACTCCAACGGGAATGCTCCAGTCATCTTCTCCTGTCCCCGTGTTCCCTCACAAAGTAAGTCCCTTGCTCTACAAATGTCATCTCAGAAGTTATTTGCTCTGGATGGCTTCTTGGACTCAGGCAGACATGGGCCCTCTCTAATACCATCTACATTTGATGATGCTGATTTCCATGAGAAGAGTCTCAAATGTCTGAAGATCATGTACCACTGCACCACTTTCTGTATATATAATACCTTTCAAACAATGGTTACCCAGTTAATGTTCACTAGATGTATTAGTCACCTTTCCCATTGCTGAGACACAATAGCCAACACCCACAACTTAAAAGGGCAAATGTTTATTGGGCTCACAGTTCAAGAGATTCAGTCCATGGTCAGTGGGGTCCAAGGCAGAAACATCATGGTGGAAGGGTGAGGCAGACCAAAGATACTCAGTTCATAGCAGCCAAGAAGCAGATCAAGGGAATAGTGCCAGAGAGGAAGGCAAGGGACCTGACATGGACCCCAAGGCCACATTTCTATGATCCACCCACACCCACCCAGAAGTGTGCTCCACCTTTCTCCCAAATGGATTCCAAAACCTATCAAGGTAACACTCCACCCAGGCTGCTGCACTAAATGCTACCACTCTACAACTCACCATGACCCATCTGGATCACAACTCCCAGGGACCCCTTATCCACACAGGTACAACCACCTCTGACCCCATCAGAAGCTTCCTTCTCAAATGACTTTATGCCTAGTGGCTCAGTGGAGGACCAGCCAGGACAGTCTGCAGCAGGAAACAGCAGGGTTAGGAAAGAACTGATGCCTGCACATCAGCCCCAGGCAGAAGCACTGAAGGCATCTCACCTGGTGGTTGCGTCTCTTCTTGTGTGTAAACTACAGGTCTTTATGTCACTGGTATATTGTGCTGACTCAGAATGAACCAACTGTACCCCTAAAGGGGCTAAAAACAACTATTTCCATTTCCTATCGGGGACCTGGCCAGGATCCCCAATCTCCCAAACGAGTGTACGGCGAAGGCTTAAATAAATAAGATAAGTGGTATGATTTTAGGGCTCCCGGAGGGTCAAAACCCTCTAACAGAGTTCAAGACTGGGGACTGAGATAAAGAGCTTCTCTGGGCCACCCATATTTATTAGATCTTCAAACAAGGAGAGGGGATACTGAGGGTGGGATCTTGGGAGTGGTTCAAGGACTTTTCCAAGTAACAGATTATGTTAATTTAGGAGAACTAATTCAGGAGAACTAAGTCTCCAGGTGACATTTCACTACAGGAGTGAAGTGCCTGCAGCTACAGTCTTTATTTAGTTAATTGGGGTTGGAACCAGGTGTCCTCAGCTGTGGTCTTATCTTGCCCTTTGAGGCGTCTCCTTGTTCTCGGGTCAGCCACGCCCTGGCCATGCCGCAGCCCTGCACATGTGTTCAATTTCCAGCTTCAACAGCTCCCAGCAATTTCCCAACAACCACAATGCCCTACTGCTTTCTTCCTGACTAACCAAAGATCTACAGTTCCGACAGAGAACACGAGAAAGAGTCCCCGCCCAATCCTCTGGCCCATAGGCTGGAGACCACTGAGCTGAGGGGCATGTTACACCCTTCCTGTGGTGTACAGAATGTTTCCCCAACTAGATAGACACATGACCATCACAGACACAGATCCAAAACTTAAAACTGAGTTACTTAGGAACCAAATTAATACAATCTATGAAATTATAAACTTCCTCAAATAAATCCAAATATGTTCACACAAATTAGTGTTTTAAAAAGAAAGGTTAAAAATTGGACTCCTGAGGAGCAAGAGAGAGAGAGAGGGAGGAGGGAAGGCAGAGAAAAGGAATGAAAAAAGATCTAAGGTGTGGTATGTACATGTACCAACTCCCCATCAGGACTGGAATTATGTGCTGCAAACATGGACTAATAAAAATAAAACCTTAAAGGTAAAGTAAAATTGGACCCCCTGACCACTGAATACCAAAGGACTATCCAAAGTCACATTCGTGGATTATTTGTCCAGAGCTCTCCTGAAACAACTAGATATTTTCTCATGATAAAATCATATCTTTATTTTTGTACTTCATCTAGTAGTATGAATTCTAAAGCACCTGAATTTTTCCCTAGTTTTTTCTTTGCTTTTCATATTTCTCATCTTCCCTCCTAAATATTAATGTTCCTAATTCTTCATATAAAGCAAATGATTAGGATGGGGGGAGTGGGATTAGCACAAAATTCCTTGAAGCCAATGTTCACAATTGGGCTCAACTACACAGCACACCAGGACAAGCTCACCCTGGATCATGAGTGCAAACGTTTTCCTGCAGGGATCTAAACCCATTTTCTATGATCCTAATAACACCTTCTGTGGTTCTATACCCAAAACTGAATTTTAATGAATTTTAAAGATCAGTATTATTATATACTGTGATTTTCTTAAAAAGGCTTTTTAAAATTTCATATGACAGTGTCAAAAGTAGCTAATACATTAACTCTTAAGAATCAAAATCAGAGAGACCACATTTTTATTTCGGTGGGTTCCTTATGTGATTATCAGACAGCAATGACAATCTTTTTTTTCCCTTGTTCTCCAAAGCGATATTTGCATCTGAGCTGATAACAAAGATTATGAAAATTCTGGCTAACATTAAAATGCCAAAAGTGGGCCTTCTGAATAATGAGAAACTGATTGGCTCTATTACCAAAGAGGAAATGAAAACAGCAATAGAGTAATTTGCAAGTGCAAGCCTCCCTGGGTGATGAGTACCAATTGGAACAGGGTAAAGTTTTAGAGGGAGACTCTAAGGATGTGCAACGCAGGATTTATGAGGACTATCTACCTGTGAGACCCACCAGGGCCCCAGTGCAAGAGCCTTTGTTCTTATAATCTGTCAAACGTACCAACACTGGTCTTGTTTGCGTAATTAATTGCACTGGGGAAAAAGCCTTCCAGGTAGAAAATGGATAGAATAAATTCAGGTTGAGATGGGTGGTTTCTTTCATGGCTACACTCATAATACGTGCAAAATTTCTAATCTGAAGGTGCCAGAAAAAAGATCTAAACCTCTCTTCCAGAGCAATTTATGAATTTGCACAGAAAACCTTTATCATGTAGAGGAAGAATAAATCTACAAAGCTCCTTAAGCAAATTTCATTTTCAAGAACCTCAGTAAAAGAAATATAAAACACGAGCCCCTTTGTGACAACTCCAGTTACCAGTAAAGTGCTTCTTTCTTCCCGGGTAGAAACGTGCGGTGTATAGATGCCTTTTCGCTTCATTTCGTCTGTTGACAAAAGAATTTTATGTTCAATTCAACGGTAATGTGATTTGAGTGAAAAGCTAAAACCCAAACATCCTCAGTAACTGGGTACTTCATTTTGCAGCAATATGTTCACCCTCTTTTCAAATTTCTTTTACAGTCTCACCTCCTCAAAACTCACCAGAATCCACCACAACTCACTTAACAACAAACAAAAATAGACAAAAATATATAGTAACTTAGCTTAAAAGCATTTGCTAAGTGATAAAGAATAAAACCCAAATCTCTTTAGCCAAAGAAACTCTTCTGACAGACAGTATCCAAACATTCCTAAAAAGCTTTGCAGTTGATCATTTATTTATTCTCTTCAGTTTCTCTCAAAACAGAAGAAGCTGCCTGTACACAAAGTAAAAGAGAAATTTCATATTTCAATTGTTTCTGAAATCATCCCAAGAGTTCAACACAAACACACATCACACAAGCGTACTCCCGAAAAGGACTTTTTAAGTTGGTATCTGAGATTCTCCCTCTTTCAGAGCATCATTTGTTACTGCCTGACCTACAACCCCTCGATGTAGACAAATGATTTGATTCAGAGTGTGGTTCTGGTTATGGTAAGATTTTCCAGACTGGTAGTTTGCTTGGCCCAAAATATTTATTTGCTTTCCTTTTTTGACAACTGTTAAAAGAACTTCACTTCCCAGTGAAGTGAAAAAGTATCTCAACCATAGTAAAGATGCTGGAGTTAGTCACATCAGTTATACTTAAGTGTGCTGACTGTAAGAATTCTTTAAAACGTTGAAAACTTTGTTATAACACACACTTGGCATACAAACTGATTTTTTGATATTTCGTAATCCTCAGTTTGCATGTGAAACTAATATATCTATTTTTCAAATATGAAAACCAGGCTAACTAAAGACATAGTTTTTATGATTATGGGAATACACTGTTATTTCACTTTGCCAAAACTGTTACAGATCACTGGAGAAATCATAACAAGAAACAAATTGCTGAAGAAACTAGTAACAATTTAGAACTTCCAACCCACATGGCAATACTAATATTGTTCATTCATAATGCTATTATAGGTACATTTAGCATCAAATTAATATTCTCTCAGTGTAATGTTTTGGATTTTATTTTTTGCTTTTGTTTTTCACATTTCGGTCTGACTTCATAAAAACCATTATCTTTCAAAGTTACACAGAGCCAGGTATTTTTAGAGACCCATCTGTATTTCGAAGGGTGTATTCCAGAACGATTTACAATAGTTAAGAGAGTTACTTCAACAGCAGCTGACCCATCTAAGAGGGAATATGTCAGAAATAGTGGCAACAACCCATTGCTCAAAGGGTAGTCAGATTTTTAAAAATTCTATAGGGCTTAGAGGAGGGGGCAGGACTGGGACCCCATACTTACCACCCAGAATTATCAGGCTCTGGGGCCTATTTAGCCAAACCACAAATCCTGCATCCAGTCCAAGACAAATCAGGCTGAAGGTTGACACGGGGCTGAGTTGTACACATACAAAACATCTGCACCTGAGGAGCAATGGACAGAAGAGATGAAAATCTAGCTACGTCTTGAAAGGTGAAAAATGAGAATATCTGACACATGAGGAAGAAACAGGCTTCCCATGAGAGAGGAGAGAGTAGACATGTTGAGTCTCAGAATAAGAAAGCCTCTCCGAAAGACATGGGATTTCATGGGGTGGAAACCTACTCACCTATAAAGGAAGATAACCTCAAGGCTCTTGTAGGTAGATAGAGGCAACTGGTAATAGGGCTCATGGATGTAATGGGCCAGAGTCACAAGGGTGAATTTTGTGTTGTCTCCATAGCATAACAACCTAAAGGAGTTAGTGGGATCCAAAATGCACAATACATATTGGGAAAGTCAAAGGGGAGGAATTATCTAAAAAGGGAAGGAAATGACCACTATTAATCTATTATCACGATTTGAAATTCAGATTGTATTCATAGTTCTGATTAGTTTCATTTTATTCTGACTTGTTTGATTTTATTATACTTGATGGCATGGACAGCTATTTTAAAGATAACAAAATATATAATTGCAGCCATCGAGGATGTCTACTTATCTTGTTTAGAAACCCTGTATGGCTTCCATTGTTTGTTTTGATTGATTTTACTCTATTCTGTGTGGTTTGATTGTAATATGTCTGAAGGTGTAGGCAACTATTCTGAAGAT
>RJWT010051817.1:0-10645 GCA_004365215.1 Cuniculus paca
GCTTCAGCCCTTGGGCTGGACCCCCTTCAACCTCCAGCACGCAGATACCCTCTGCACGCTCCCTCCTTCAACTTTGTGGCTGACCATTGTAAGCCAATCTTGTAATTTCTTTTTTCTTTTTTATGAGCAGGATATATTTATTGAGAGAAAGAAAGCTTCTGTCCAAGAGAGAGGCAGAAGGGGTCCCGAGTGGGTTGGTGAAATCTTGTAATTTCTTATACAGTTGTCTATCTTGTATTATATCTGTTTCTCTAGTAAACCCTGACTGATACAGCATGTTGACAGCTATCATTGCAAGCACCCTGCTGCTACCATCTCAGGTTGAATAATTACCGGAGAAGGTGCTTCAGTAAAACAAGGAATTTTGAAACTCAGCTTCCAAGGAACAGGGAATTGAACCTAGAAAAAAGGCAAATGCAATTCCAATATTTACAGCAACATCTCATGATGATAGCAGTGTAGTTCAGAGACTGAGGGGAGACTATAATAGAAAGTTGGAATAAATAAATTCCTTATGTAATTGAGCTGGTAGTAATTTGCTGAGAAGCCTTTGGAAGATGCAGGGGAAATAAGAAATAAATAGAAAGAAAACCAGGCAAGTAAGGTCTATGAGTATGAGTGACTAAAGAAGCATTAGAAACCTTAAATTCAAAATATGCCTTGAGATCTGGTTGGCCTGAACTTGGGTACATAATATATAGAAAAATATTCTTGTTCCAATTTCTCAACCTGGAGAAATTCTTAAGTACAAACAGTCACAATCGCCAAAATGAACATTAAGGATGCATAAGGCAAGAAAGTCCATAGATAGGAAATATTTCCCACACTGAGACAGGTCCAGAGTTTCTAATGACCCAAATAGATTTTGTTCCCTGAGAAATGTCACACAGTGGTAAAGTCTTTTTTCCTTTAGAAAGATTACTCACAAGCAGGGAGGCAGGAGCAATAGGCAAATAACCAAGAAATGAGAACTGAAGCGGTCTCAAGATCCTATCCAAGATCCACCTGGAATGACAAGGTGATAGCACAGAGCATATCCAGTCAAGTAGGTGACTTCAGAAGGAGGGTGAAGGGATCACTGCTGTTAGCAAAGGGCTCTTCCAACGTGACCTCTGCAGTTGTGCACTCTCTCTGTGTGGTGGAGAGAGCTGCTTTGAGAAGTCATGTGATCAGAGGGCTTGGTCACAAACACTGGCAAAGTGGTTATTTTCATCTGCACTTTTGGGTTTCAAGGGCCACCAAGAGATTAAGTATTTCCTATTTAAAGTCGTATATATGTCACCTATAGAACTTGTGTGATAACTAGATAATTCCTGTATTAAAACTTAGTACTTTTCTTTGTATGTTTGTTTAAATCAAATAAAGATTTAACAGTTAAATACAAACATCTAAAAGGTAAATGTGCAGCATGGCTATCAAAAGAAAACCAGTAGCATAGTCTGTGATAGCCACCCTCAAAAATAGACCCTCGCATGTTCTTGCACTGTGGTGTTCACTCTCCTGTGTTGTCCCTCCCCATGCTGAAGAGGGCCAACCTGTGTAACCAAGGGGCTATTGTAGAAGAAGTGAAATGCAGCATCTAAGGGCAGGTCATCAAAAGCATTGTGATTCCCTACCTAGCTCTAGTTTAGACTGCTCGCTCTGGAAGAAGCGTACTGATGTAACCTGAGAGTGGCATACAAAGAGGTCAATGTGAGGAGCAACTGAGGACTCCTACTAACAACCATGTGAGTGCACCATTTTGGAAGAGTACGTTCTTTGTGACCACACCCTTCCTGGCTTTGTGACCACAGCTTCGTGAGAGATACTTGTTCAGAAAGATCCACCTAAGACACTTAAATTCTTGACCCATAGAAACTGTGAAAGATAACAAATATGCATTGTCTTAGGCCACTAAGTTTTGGACTATTTTGTTATACAGTTGTAAATAACTAATACACTTGCTATAAATGAAAAATTAAAACAAATGAAATTCTACTTGTGAATGGCTCCTTCCTGAAGGGTTTAAGCCTAAAATCTGCTGTGTGTTGGTTAAAAGGAGATATTCATAAGTATTAGAGTCAAAGATTAATTCCAAACACAGATCGTTCTCCTTAATCTAATCAGGAAGAGAAAGTGAAAATTGGAAAGAGATATCTCTCTATCTGTTCCAGTTACTTAATGCCATATCATGCATCATTTAAAATTATTTCAGGGACCAGTAGTTGTATGAGTCGCGTATTTGTGAGATACCAGTGGTGAAAAGGCTGCAGGATGGTGTCATGGAAACAAGTTTGGACAATCGGTAGTGAGTGACTCTGGCACATGAATTTATGTGCCAACCCCCTCCTCTGTACAAAGACTGTATCAAGTGATGCCTGAGGTCTCTTCTAATTCCTATAATTCAGAATTCTACCTCCGATCCAAGATACAAATAATACCATAGTCAGTAGTCTACGAGAGGACAAACCTAGTAACTCACAGAAAGACATATGCAAACTTTGTCTTTGTGCATGCACAGCTTAAAATATCTTAATATGTGTTCTAAAGTGTCAGATTTGCTCACTCAAGATTTGAAAAATAAATTTAGTCACATGTTCTAATTAAAAAAAGTAACAGAGCGTTCCTCATTTACGCATCCTGAGCAATTCTAATCTTTGCTAAAAATAAGCCTTTTTGCCTGAGTCACATTCAAGTCATAATAATTAAATACCAAGGAGCAGAAGCTTGAAACAGGCGATGTCTAGTTTCATTCCATATGTGCATTTTTTCCTGAGTATCAAAGTCACAAAGTCTCTGCATGAGAGTCGTGAAGGCTCTGTGCCAATCTGAACATTTGCTTTGACCTACGGAAAGCGAACCTGCTGGACCTGAAATTCTGAGAGGGCTGAGCTAATTTTCCAAAACAGCTTAATGTTTTAATGACCGTAAATTGACTGTAATCTACCTATGAACATATGTATAATGACAGCGACAGTTCAGTCCAGTATTATTTTTATCATATATCCATTTTATTCTGTCTCACCGCCAAGACAAAGGCAATGAGGTATTTCCTACATAGTAGACTTGTCCTCCTTCAACCTAACATTTCCTGCTTAATATCCATTTCAAAAGTTAGCAATGCTGCAAGGTTATTTCCTTGATTGGTTACTTCTAGAGCAAAAAAGAAATACTTTTTGCTTGTGAATATCTCTGAGACACTTATATTTGAGGATTATGTACCTATTTTAAAACAAGTTCAAATTTTCATTTGAATGTTCTGTATTTAAATAGATATGGAAATCACCCAACATGGCTAAATTTCAAACGAGAGTTCATAAAACTTTATTCAATAATCAGAATTTTTAAATGCTTAAAATTTAAATGCTTAAAAAGACAAAAAGAAGAAAAAATAAGAAGAAAGAGCAACAATAAAACCAAAGGGAAGAAGGAGAGAATGAGAACAACAGAATCATACAAACAGACATGAGGAACTGAAGCGAATAGCGAGTAGAGAAGAGAAAAGAAAGAAAAAAGCAAATACGGCATTGTCTTTACCTCTTAAGTTTCTCCCCATAATTTTTACCACACTGCCTTCCACATAGCAGGACTTTTATGGCTAGCAATAGTTAAGCGTACTAAGACATCATCCAATTCCGGCTTCCCCTGCTTTTCACAGAGGAGTGTGCCCAAGGTCACATAGCTACTCAATGACAGGTCAAAGATAGGCCTGCCCTTCCTCCCTCTGTCCACATACCATAATGGGCACACAGCTCTCGTTGAACTGTGGGAGGAGCTCCACATACTGCTTCAGACAATCACACAATTGTCCTGACCCTTCTTAAGCAATGAAAAAAATGGCCTTTAATTCTAGTAGTAAGTTTACTAAAGGCCAGAAAGCACACCAAAGACTTACGTATTTCCATCCTCCTAGAGGAGCCACAAACTATGGATAACTGTTCTTCATGTTTCATGTAAAGTCACAGCAACACAGAAGGCCATAATCTATTCATATGTCTCAAAGAAGTACGTGGTCACCCGGTATCTTGGCTTTAGGAAAGTTGAGATTTGGATATAAATGGAGTAGGATAATGTATTGAAATATTAACTTGCATTTGTCTTTGCTGTATTTCTGTTCTTCCATTTCTAGCTGGTAATCAACGCTGTCTTTGCTTGCCTTGGAAATTTAGGGAAGGTTAAAAGTTTAGAGCTGCAATTTTTCTTGTGTTTTATAGGACTAACCTTGCTGCCAGCATTATGTTCAGTGTTAAGGAACAGGGAGGGAGAAAGGGGAATCCCTTGATTACAGCTATACTGGAGAAACAGGTGTTTGGGCCCTCCTCTGGAGAGGAAACAGTGAGGGACTCCTCTAGAGTCCTGGAGCTGGGTCTAGAGGAGGCTAGAGCTGAGAGAGGACACCCAGGTGATACAGAGGGACTGTGCTATGTCAGAGATTTCTGTGCCCCAAGACCTAGAAGGAACCCTGGGACCAAGACAATGGACATTTGAGTAGGATTGATAACTGGTGAGTCTAAGGGGCTCTCTACAGTCTCCTACCATTTCAGATCCAGTAAGGGAGCTATCATGCACAGGAGAAGCAGTAGCTGAAATACAACCTACACTATGTGCAGGTGAGTTGTCAACAGCAAGGAGGGTACTTTTACCCAAGAAAACAGATGTGCCACATGAACCGGGAATGGCCTTGCAGGCCCCTGCCCATTTCTCTTTCTCCTATTCCTGAACACAGAGCATCTCTAATATGATTAAATTTCGGATCACTAGAGTAGTGTGGGAGACTTTCAGACACAGGTAGCTTAAAGAGAAAAAAAGAAATGGACCATTCAATGTACACCAGTATCCATAGGCAAAAATTCATTCTCTCTACAGTAAAACTCTTGAAGCAGTGATCACCCTTACTCACATCTAAAGAATAGAATGGTGAATGCCCCCATTCACAGAAGCACATCTGAGGTAGTATCTCTGGAAGACACACACAGCAAAAGGGCTCATAGATGTATCATTAGTTCTCACTCTTAGAGGAAGTTGGAGAGAGAGACAGATTAGGCGTGAATCCACCTGAGTAAGCCTAAGGCCATCAGATCCACCACTGAGAACCTGCGATTGGGATGAGGGTTGAAACGCATCTCCCATGAAAGCTGTTCTTTGTAAGGAAGGTGCCACTTTCCATTGTCCTGAGGTACACATGGGCCACTGTTCATCCAAGGATCCCATAACGGATGTCATTCCTGGTTCAACAGCAGCAAGACCTCTGGTCTTTGACCCATACAAAATCTCAATTAGCCCAAATTATTCAGCTGTGTCCGGGCTCTGTCTTCCTTCAAACACCTAATTGTGTGAAAGTCACATTCCTTGGAAACTCAGCCCCCACCTCTATGATCAGACCCTCCCATCCCCAGCCTCTCCCCAAGGGTATCTCTCTAGTTTTTCTTTTTCTCTTAATGAACTGTGCCAATCATTAAGGAAATTCCACTACAGTGCTATTACTCTTGGCGACCCTTCACTCGTTAGCCAGTGAGCCAAACAAATGTTCCCATTTATAGCTGCTTTCAACTATAGTCCAGCCAGGCACTGCAAGATCCCATCAGCCTTTCCATCTACCCTGCTGAGAACACACAGGCAGGCAAATCCTTGCGAAACATAAAGGGATGTTAATATGGTACCAAGTGACAGAAAGCAAACCTACAAGTCAGTTATTACACATCCGTTTCCTCACTCTGGGTCTCTCTTAACCTCCATGGAATCAGTAATTAGGGAGAGTCACATAATCTAGAGATTCATTTAGATTCCCTGATGGTGAACTCTTTAAAATATACACATGCTGCTTTTGTTGATGCAATTATACATCTCTTACGGGTCATGCCTGTTTGAATTTGGCAGAAGATTGAATATGATATAAAACCAAACTGAGATCTTATTACTGTACTTGTCCTAATAAGACATTATCCTTGGAGTTGTATGCTGTGACCCCATTGATAATACAAAGGCAAAGATCCAGGATGTTCCAAGCATGTACCTCCCCAAAAAACAAAAGCTAGTTACACCCTGACTGACTACACCACCCAGAAAGTATCTAGATAATGTCTAGCTAGATAATGATAGCTAGATAATGTCAAAATTCTCACATTTCACCTCAAGCTTTTGAGAAAAAATGCATTTTACAATCCCTAATTATCTTTATAACAACAAATCTTTCTTTAAAAAAGATACAAAAAACGTTTTCTTTTTCCTTCTGCTCCTTAAGCCACTTATCTTGCTTCTTATAAAACCACATCAGACACATGAAATCCCCATTGAACAAGCAGAAGTGAAATTATATAAGGTAAATGAAAACAGCAAATTCTAATTTTGAAAATGCACATTAGGTCACTTTGGCTTGATTTTCTGTCTCTTTATGTAAATAAAGCAAACAAAATCCTTTTTTTTTCTCTGTTCTGTCTTTAAATGGTGCTAGTTTACTGTGCTTCAGAGATTGTGACACAGGCCCACTGTACCATCAGAGTCCCCCAGCCTTCTGCTTTTATCCATTTGCACAGTTGACTCCCTCCTGAAAATGGGGCTGGAGCAAAACTAGAAGTACAAGAACACAACGTGGTGGTAAGAGGGGCATTGTGAGTGCTGCAAACTGTCCTAGAAGCTGTGCGTGCTCCTGGTGTGCTCAGGATGTAGAGAATAGTAAATTCCAGGTAGTACTTCATAGAGTCCCTGTACCTGTGCTTAGCATGAAGTATTCCAGGAAATGATGCATCTCTAAGAGACCAAACCCAAGTCAGCAGAAGCCTGCAGAAGAGCAGAAGAGTAAGAGAGAAACAGGAAGAAGAGTCAGGTTTAGAAGGTGCCTCTGGATAAAATTCCCTACATGCTTAGGTCTTTTTATTTTTTTCAAACCTTTTTCTACAGCCTGGTGTACCAGCAGCACTCATGTGGGAGTTGTTGGAAATGCAGAATTTCAGGCTCCAACTGAGACCTACAAATCAGAAACTTATGCACATGAAAGTTTCAGAAACACTGGTCTAGAACACAGCTAAATAAAAACAAATACTAGCCCCAGACCTTTAGCAAAATACAAGGTTTGGAAAGGAAAAAATGATGGACAATATAGTATGTATTAAAGAATATGTAGTGAGGAGAGAAGAGAGCTAAACACAGCATTCATCTACCAAGTGAGACATCAGCTACCTTTTCAAATCAGATGCATCCTTTTGTTTCTCACTTGACAGGCATGATGTGCACACGCCTAAATTCATATATCTTTCTCCTGTCATTAAGTGTCCATAGGACCTTCCAGCCACCCTCTCAGCCTGCTGCCCCCTCATGAATGCCTCTACCATGCCACCTGTGGGTCAGCCTTCCTAACCCATTTCTCGCTTCTATCATTCCACAGTCTGTTCATAGGCCTACAGTGGCTGCCTGCTACATATGGTAGACTGAACTCACATTTATCCCCACTCTTTCTGGAAACTCTATGCAATGGAAGAGAAAAGATTTTTAACAAAGGTGTAAACTAACAAAAACAAAATAAGCTGGAATGGAAACATTGGCATAAAAACCTTTAAATTTTGGAGGACAGAAGATAGAATCCAGAGGGAAAATAATTATGTTAAGAGCCAGAAAGAACATCGTTCTAACACCCTCAGAGATTCAAGGAACATCTGTTGCCAGGTTAGTCTGGAGAGGGGTGGGTTAGACATTTTGACCATGGGCTCTGGGCCAGGCATGAGCTGAAGGTGCACACAGTGAATTTCACCTAGCCTTGCATATTGGGACCTCACCAGCAGCCTGTTAGGGACCTGCACCAATTCCACCATCAGCCTGGGACATTTTTAACATCCCTGCGGGGAGACGTTGCTCTCAGGAAACCAGCTCAGAAGGAAGGCAGAGGTAGGCCCTACTCTATGTGCATTCCAACAGACAAAGGGAGGCCTTGCTCTCTGGTAACCAGCTCAGAGGGAAGGCAGAGGCAGGCCCTGCTCCATGCACATTCCAAAAGACAAAGAGAGGCCCTGCTTGCCAGTAACCAGATCAGAGGGAAGGCAAAGGCAGGGCCTGCTCCACATGCATTCCAGCAGCCCTCAGGATGCTTCCTACCCAGGTAACCAGCAAGGGCTAGGAAAAACAGAGGTGGGCCCTGCACCAGAGCACCCAGTACCCACCACTGGATACCCATAGCCAGCACTGGCCAGGAAAACCAAACCGTCACACTCCTGAGAAATTGTAGCCAATGTGGGAGGTTCCTGAAACCCCACTACCCTTCTTTGGAAGAACCCAGGAAAATGTCAAGATGAAGAAAAAAAAGGCAGTCCCTGGACTCCAAACCAAGCAGAGCAAGTCCAGGAGATGAAAACGTGGAAAAGATCAGGGGTCACACATCTGAACTTTCTGCAGTGATGGCAACTGAAGTAAAGAGACAACTCCGTGAGGCTACAAAAGAAATTAGAACAGAAATACTATCTCAAGTAAAAGAAGAAATGAAAAACATAATAAAATCATTGCTAAGCTTCTCTAAAAAAGACACAGATAAGCAAAGGAAAAAGAGAGAAACCATGAATGAACAATACAAGAAAGATTTTGAATGCGTGAAACAGATTCAAAGAGATATCCAGGAAATTAAAATCTCCATTGAAAGCTGGCCAAATCACTTGAAAGAAACTGAAGATAGACTTTCAGACTTTGCAGACAGGTGTGCAGCTTGTGATCAGGAAAGGAAAGACCTCTTAAAAATAATGAGGAACCAAGAAATAACAAGTCAAAGACTGCAAGATGATGCAAAGTGAAATAATTTACGAGTGATAGGTATCAATGAAGAAGCAGGGTTCAACACAAAAGATATAAAAATTCTATTTATAGAAGTACTAGCAGAAAACTTCCCAAACATGGGAGAAACATTTGCTATTCAGATAAGAGAGGCATATAGAACTCCAGCTAGCCATAACCAAAGTAAATCTACACCCAGACACATAATAATCAAGATCCCAGAAATTCAACACAAGAACAGAATATTAAAAGCTGTTCAAGAAAAGAAACAGATTACCTATAAAGGAAAACCCATCAGAATCACAACAGACTTCTCAACACAAACCATCAAATCAAGAAGAGCTTGGAGTGAAATATTTCAAGTCCTTAAAGAAAACAACTTCCAACCCAGATTGATGTATCCTGCAAAATTATCTTTCAAAATTAATGGAGAAACAAGACACTTCCATGACAAAGAACAACTGAAGGAATTCATGACTGCCAAACCAACCCTTCAAAGAATACTGAAGGACATTTTAGAAAGAGATTAAAAAGACCAAGGTTCCAGGAAGAGTGGCAGAGGGGGATCACCAAGTAGGACAGACAATAGAATGGAGGGGAAAAGTACACAGTCAGTGACAAGAAAATACATGGCAGAGATGAGCCAGTGAATGTAGGCCATAATCATTAATGTAGATGGCTTCAAGTCGCCAATAAAAAGAAACACAGGAAGAGTGAATCAGGAGACAATATCTATCAATATGCTTTATCCAACAAACACATTTAACTCAAAAGGGAATTCATAGATTAAAAGTCAAAGGAGAGAAAACAATGTTCTATGTGACAGGGAACCAGAAAAAAACAGTAGGAGTAGCTTGCCCATCTGCTGCAGAATGGAAAGGAAAGATATGGCATTTCCATACAATGGAAAGCTACTCAGCTATAAAGAAAGATAACCTTGAGAATCTTGTAGGTAAATGCATACAACTTGAGAGCATGCTCATGGGTGAAAGGGTTCAGAATCACATGGGTGAACATTGTATTGTCTCCCTAGTATAAGAAACTGGGGAAATTTGTGGGATCCAAAATACAAAATAGAGGTTGTGAAGGTGAAAGGGGAGGAGATGTCTACAGGGGGAAGGCAATGGCCATTGTTAATCTATTATCCTGTTTTGAAGCTCTGTATTGTTCTCATGGTTCTGTTTAGCTTGGTTTTATTGTTTAACTATGTTTGATTTTATTATATTTGATGGCATGGACAGCTATTGCAAAAATAGCAAAATGGATTATAGTAACCATTATTGATTTCCTATTATCTTGTTTCAAAGCCTTTATTGCTTTACTTGTTTTCTTTTAGTTGATTTTATTCTATTTTGCTTTGTTTGATTTTGTTATGTGTGATGGTATAAGCAGCTACTTTGAAGACAAGATGCATCATGGTAGCCTCTGTACAGTCTTGTTTGAAGTCCTGTATTGCTTTCATTGTTTTCTTTTGATTGGTTTTAGTCTATTGTTTTATTTGTTTGTATTATATCTGAGGGTATGGGAAGTTATTTTGAAGATAACAAGAGGCATTGTGGCAGCCATTATTGATTTCCTTTCATCTTGTTTTGAGGTCTTGTATCATGTTCATTGTTTTGTTTTGATTGACTATTCTATTTTGTTTTGTTTGTTTTTATTATGTCTGATGATATAAACAGCTACTTTGAAGATAATAAGACGCATTACAGTAGCCACTATGGTATTTCAACTGCCTTGTTTTGAAATCCTGTATTGCTTTCATTGTTTTGTTTAGATTGGTTTTATTCTGTTTTGTTGTGTTTAATTTTAATATGCCTGATGGTATGGGAAGTTATTTTGAAGATAGCAAGGGGCAACATGGCAACCATTGTTGGTTTATTTTTATTTTGTTTTGAATTCTTGTATCACATTCTTT
>RJWT010051818.1:0-10633 GCA_004365215.1 Cuniculus paca
TTAAAAATTACTACGAATATTTACCTTGCCCAAGTCTTGCTTGCTCCAGAACAAGTGTCCTTAATAGGCAAGAAGAATCTAGTTCAAATAGAGTCTACCCACAGATGAGAGGTTTTGCTTCATGATTTCAAAAATAATCAAAACTCAATGCTGTCACTAATTGTTTCAACAGACAGCTAGAACTCCTTGCCCATCACCTCTACTTACCATCCCCAAGGAATCATAGACAACATGCTTTCTCTGAGGATGTTGTCAACTTATTGTTTATTTTTCACTGAGTCCATGCACTTAGGAGGAAACAGGCCATAACATACATGTACTTTCAGAAAAATGCTTTCATGTTGCAAATAATATGCCAAACCACTAATGAGCCTTTTCAGAGGTGCCTGCCTTGCAACAGGGAATTACTTAAGCACTGGAAATCCAATCAACAAATATTTATTTTGCAACTTCTATGTGCATGCTTAAAAATCTTATTCCATAAATAAGTCCCTGTAGAAAAATACATTAATTCAGTACATATCTGTTGACCACTCACTATGTGGCAGGCACTATAGCTCTTCTATGGTTTGAATCTAAAATGTCTTCCAAAGCTCATGTGTTGAAGGCTTGGTCCCCAATTCAGCAGTGTTTAGAGGCTTTGAGAGATGATTAGACCATAAGGACTCCAATTTCCTGAACAGACTGATCCACTGATAGGTTCAAAGCTTAATGGGCAATTGGGAGGTGGCAGAAACTTTAGGAGGTCAGGCCTAGTTAGAAGAAGTAGGTCATGAGAGATTTACCCTTGAAGGGTACACCCTAGCCACTTCATTTCTCTTGTTCTGCCGCCTAGCTACCCTGAGCTGAGCAACTTTGTTCTACCATGTGCTTCCTGTCATGATGTTCTGCCTCACTACAGGTCAAAAGAAAATGGGCTGAAACTTCTGAAACTGTGAGACAAAATAAACTTTTCTTCCTTTAAATTGTTTATCTCAGGTATTTTATTATACCAATGGAAAACTAACACAAGTTCCAAAAGCAAATAAGGCAGAGCCCCTGCCCTTGAGTTATGAACAGCCTAAAGGAAGCCTGAAGGAGGACACTGCTAGTCAACAGCTGACTGAAACCCAAAGGACAAAGCATCATAGCTGGTAATATCCCTGAAAAAAGGCTGCTGATCAACCCTTGGGGGGGTCAGGGAAGGCTTCCAGAAGGAAATGGTCTAAAGTTATTCTCCAGCAGGAGAGAGAAAGAATTAGGGAGATACTACTGCGTCATCACAGAAGTTCACCTACACTCCATGGAAGTCCCCAGTAGCGCAGCGCCCTCCAGAACTGTAATGAGGCAGGGTTGCAATACATATAGCCCTAATGACACAAAGCAAATCCCTAAATAGTTTTCTGAAGGACTAAGCCCACCAATGGGAATAAAGGGGATGCACACAACATTCAAACTAAAACCTATTTATATTACAAAACCATATAATTTCACCAACTCTGAAAAACTAGATAGTTCACAGAAAGTGGGAGACTTTGCCCTCTAACTCCTTCCTTGGCCTCGCCACCCCCTCTCCACCAATTAAATTACAGCACAGACCTCCACTTTTGAGGCCCGCCTTTTCTTCATGTAAAACTTCCAGAAACTAATTAGAGAGAGTCATAGAGGAAGATGATGGACTTAACAGACTGAGACATATTTTCCTTCCCTGGTGTTTACATTATTTTGACAGCAAGAAGCCCCAAAAGGAAAAACTGGTGCCAAGCAAAATCCCCAAAGAATGTCAACAAGGAAAAACAGCCATTGAGCTGTATAAATTCACTTGCTACAAACCCTCATACACACATCATAGCCAGCATATGAAATGTAATCCTTACAGGAAAACAATTCAAAACTCAGGTATATCACTGGTCCCTCTCTGTGTCACGTAGGACTAAAGTCAGTAGCTCTTCAAGTATCCAGCGTCATGAGGCAAGATGAAAATGGCAAAAAGTAAAATGAAATGAGCCTTCTGAGATTCATTCTTCAGTTTGTTCATTCAAATACCTGCAGAAGAGAGTGCTTTTGGTAA
Source organism: Cuniculus paca (assembly GCA_004365215.1). Lineage (NCBI taxonomy): Eukaryota > Metazoa > Chordata > Mammalia > Rodentia > Cuniculidae > Cuniculus > Cuniculus paca. The sequence continues at coordinate 2,051 of RJWT010051818.1, forward strand.
AGGAATTATTCAATTTTGACTCACTCTAACTTGGGTTGTTTGGAGAATTGTCTGGTTCTACCTCATGGTAGGCATTTTCCAAAGACCAGCAAATTATTTGACTTTTACACAACAGAGTTTGGGAGAAGGAAGGAGGTTCAAGAAGGATGGTCTACTTCTACCACTGTGCAATGAATTAGGGAAAACTCATCTCCATTTCTATAGTCATCTAGTTACATAGCCTACATGTCAGTCAGAACACTTAATATGTTAATTTTATAATTTATAGTGAAAAAAAGGAAAGGAAAAATCAGATTTCAAATTTTCCACTTAAGGAAAGACTACTAAAATGACTTAACTAAATGGCCTTCTAATTAGAAAGTATATATACATATATATATGTATATATACACATTAGGTTGAATTTCATGGGTCTGATCAAAATTAAGCAGAACAATAGATCTACACTGTACTTTTATTGGAAATCATTCAGAGCTAGGATTTCATCCCCTACTCATAATTATAGGTATGTTATGAATTCATGCATGACAAAATTTGCTGGAGGAGATGCAAAATATATGTATATATAATTAGTTAAAAGTCAAATACAGCTGCATGCAATAAAAGACAAAATTTGCAAAAAAAAATTTAGAAAATGAGCAGACATGGTTTTACTTCACCATTATTTTGGCTTGTATCTAGATGTCCCCTCAAAGTTTTATGCACTTACAGGTGCTTTTTGGAGGTGGTTAGATTTGGGGTGTGTGGATGTGGATTGAAGGTACGTGAGTGTGAATTCAGAGTGTGTGAATACGGATTAAGGGTGTGATAACCAAATTAGTCTGTTATGGTTAATACATTGTGTCAACTTGAGCAGTTTAGAAGTTTAACTGAGAGACTCAGCAGGGAACCAGAGTTCTTACTTTGTAAATATCCTCATCCTGTACAAAGGAGGGCAAGGATGTTTTGTGAGAGCTACACCCACCCTGGGAAGCGGGGTGGTGGTGGCCTGGGTATAATGTAAGGGTAGAGAAAAGGTTTGTTAGCTCTTTTGCTCTGGCTGCTGCCTTGAAGTGCTGTCCCTGTGCCATGCCACCCTGCCTTGGAGCCAGCTGATTATGGACAGAAATCTCCAGAAACTATAAGCTAAATAAACCTTTTCTTCCCTAATTTTGGGTGTCAGGTGTTTGTCTCAGCAACGAAGAAAAGTGACCAAAACACGGGTGTATGGATATGGATTGAAGGTATGTGAGTGTGAATTCAGAGTGTGTGAATATGAATTAAGGGTGTGATAACCAAATTAGTCCAAACTGGTTTAGCGTAGTTCTGGATATAGATAATGGGACAGCCCACCCTGAGTATGGGTGGTACCACCCAAAACGCTTGGAGCCTGGATGGGATAAAAAGGGAAAAGAGGCTTGTTACTGCTGCTTGCTGCTTCCTACCTACCCTGCCACAAACTGTTCTTCCTCTGTGATGCCTCTCTGCCATGGCACCCTGCCTTGGAGCCAGCCAATTAGGGACTAAAACCTCTATAAACTGTGAACCAAAATAAACCTTTCTTCCTTTAACTATGGGTGTGGGGTATTTTGACTCAGCAATGAGAAAAGTGACTAAAATACCCATATATACCTGGGGATCAGCATACTAGAATGGGTCTGTGGTCATCTGGAACTTAGACTTCATCCAGATTCTATTTCATCATCTCTGGAAAGGCTGTTATTCTCTTGGCCCAAAGATGGTGTTCCAACCATCCCATCTACTGCCTAGGCAGCAGAATGGAGTCAGCCAGGCCTCCAACCTCTATGGACATGCTCCAGAATTTATATATACCACTTCCAATTCTCACTGGTCAAAATCTAGTTATACAGCCACATCTGGAAGCAAGGAGATTCAGAAAAATGATCTTTAGTCCAGTTAGTAATGTAGGCTCGTAGAAGGAATAGAGTTGGATTCATCAAGAGAGGGAAGTATCAAAAGCAGAAGAATGACCTGAGTCTGAAGAGGGTAAAGGTTCCTTGAAATCTTCTCTCCTTACACCCAGTAGCAATGTCAGGACTGCAAGTCTGTCCCAGTGCCTGAGAGATGGCACTAACTTGATGGCTACAGCAAAGGTCAAGTTGTTGACTGTGCCTGGCATGGAAAAAGTCCTACAGCAACAGCAAAGCCTGACCCTGAACTGATGGCTCAGATAGGGACAGTGAGCAGCTTGTCTATTATCAGGGTACCTTGAAGCCAGAGTCCTTCAACTTCTCAATATTCATTAAACAAGTGGCACCTACTCTCCTCCATCTTTGTGTGGATAAATGTCACGAGGTGTTCTTCTAGTGCCGGTGGTAATCTCTAGTTCACTAAACTTCATTTTACTCTCTTCTCTTTGTACCCTGGAGACCACAGGCAAGACTGGGTTTGATGAAATGTAGATATAGAAGGTTATTTCTTTTTGTTCTTAGGATATCCATAAGTCTAAAGAAAGTATTACTTTGAATTGATATTGTATTATAATATTAAAAAGAATAGTATAAACCCAAGTGACCTGACACTTCACAGTAATAATTTTTACATATTAATTTACACATGCATGGGTGTTACTAAAGAAAGGGATTTGGGGCTTCTAACAGAGCAACAATAGACCCGCACTGCTGTTTCAATGGAAATCAGAGCCACTTTCAACTTTTGCTGCCAAACTAAAATAATAAATATCTTAATTTAAAAAGTACTCTCAGAGAACAGTACAGCTGTGTGTCAACTGAATATGCTGCCCCCTTCAAATAATTGTCTGACACTATGTTTGATTTTCTGTTACTCTAGCCCATCAATCTCACCTATGAACAGAGCACAGGGAAGCCCAGGAACAGTACTATTAGGAATATATAGTCTTTCCTCTAAACTGAGATCTCTAGAATTGAGAAGGCAGTATCAGCCAATGTGCAAAAACCCCTCTTTCTAGGGCCACATTTTTAGGTGGGTCAGAAACTCAATCGAATTCTTCTTCACAAATAAAACTAACACCTATAATATGAGATGGGAGGCTACATTAATATTTCTAAGACCAAATGTTTTCCCTCAAGTAATATAAATTTATAGGTATGACTTTTCCCCATGCTTTATCGACTGTTCATGGTATATGAAAGTAATTAGGCTTCTCTGAAAGCCAGAGCTGCTTCAAGAACTATATTGGAGTAAACACAAAAGGATTTCGAGTGTTACTTTTAATGTTTTCATAAAAGTTTACATTTATAAAAAAATATTGCTTCCCATTTTCTGTAGAGAAGCCAGTCCCCTTAGTTACTGAAGGGGAAAGTGGGAAAATCTATGGAAATGGGCACAGGCATACTGTCACTTGGAATGGTAGAGTTCATTATAACTGAAATATGGCCAGGTGGTCACAAGTTAAAGCCTCTACTACAAACTGCACTGCATACATGCGCACACACACACACACACACACACACACATACAGAGTGAAAACACTCTTGTAACTCAAGCCCATGAGAGACCGCATATGCAGTCGATAATAGCCAGATCTTACACAAAATACTGACCCAATCACCAGCAAGTCCAGGGAGCCTAACCACAACATCTACACCAATTAGCCCCAAATAATCATACTTAATCAACACCTGCCTGCTTCCCCAGTCTTTGTCCTTATTTCTAATTTCAGACCAACCAGAGAAAGGCAAATAAGCTCCCTAGTCAATCACAAAGGGTGGCCCCTTTCTAGTCAGCCGTCTTCCTCCCTCCCTGGGATGCTTCTCCTTGTTTGCCTCTCAGTCTCTGCCAGCCACATGTGATGGTGGTGACTCCCTTACTCTAGGAGGCTCACAAGAAACAGCCTTTGCTTTCTCTCTCTTGAGTGTTCTCTGTGGCTCTCTGTTGGCCCTTTAGCTTGCACAGACCTTGCACTAGATGCCCCCAGCTCTCCTGTCTTCAGCATTTTTGCCCTTCACTGCTTCCTTAGGTACTCTTTCTAAAGATGAACTGCTCTGCATTTTAGGTTGACCCTTCCGTTTGTATTCTCTTCAAGTATTCTTCCTCCTTCTTCCTGGACCTTTTGTTCCAATCTATTGTGTCCTTTCCGTGTCTAACATCATCAGAGTGATTTAATCCACCCCATCATATATTGGACCTGTTTGCATCCAGCCTGAGCAGGCAGGTAGAACTGGACAATTGCTTCTGTGTTGCTGTCTTCAAGGAGGCTAATTTATCAATGAGATGATTTGAACAAAGTCTGTGCTGAGTCTTTCTTTTTCCTTAAATTGAAAATAATTTTTATGGGTCCATAGGATATTTCCAGGTGGTATTTTACATACATATTGAGGTCCTTTTAAAAAGTCATGAACGAGATCAAATTGTAATGACTTTTCAATTCATCTTGGTTTGCTTACATACATATGCATTTTGATCATTACACCAAATTTACTGCTCATGTTAGTCAAAACCAATGGGCAGTTTATTGCAATCTCAAAGATCTTTACAGACAAATACGTCAGTCTTGTAGTGACGTAACCAATAAAACTTTCTAACATTCACTATAATGGAATGAATACAAAAGATATCTAAACATTTACTTTTGAAAATAATTATGCTTAGAACTTAAATGAACTGACTGCCTTTTTAAATTTTTATGTGTCCTCTTTCTTATAAATAAGCACGCATTAATCCATGATGAACTTGCAAATTACCAACTTCTTTTTCTCCTGTAATTAACGACAAAAGCTACTGAAAGAATCATCTACATATCCACTCTCCACCGTCTCCTTCACTAAGCTCATTTCTTCCTCCTGTGCCATATTCATAGTGCAGCTTTCCAAGTGACTCATGCCTTCCATCTGGCTGCACACTGATCTGCCTTGACACTTTCCCCAATCTCAGCCTTTCTGAGCCTTCTCTATTCATTCTTCAGGGCCAATCTATTTCAGCCCAGCTATAGTTGATGCTTTTAATCCTGTTCATTCTCCTTTATCCATCCCTTGATCTCTTCTACTATGGAAATTTGATCCATGTTTGAAATCCTTTCCAGGATGTGAGGGATATCTGGCTGTGACTTCTGATCACCAGGGTTAATTCGACTGATCTGGACAGTCAGGCAGGTATCCTCTTCCTCCCTCACCTCTCCATGTGTGTCCTCCCTCCGGAAGTTGCATGCTCTGTCAAAGAGGACAACACCCCTGAGGAATGAGGACCTTTTCCTTGGCCAAGCATAGATGAATAGCTGCACTTCCCTGCTAGAATCTCCAAACAAGATCTCAAAATCTATTCCAGGTAGTTATTTCCTTTTGGATCTCCAAAACAGACAGGACTAAGTATTGTTTTGCTTTGCGGGTTTGAGCCACTCCTACAAGATTTTCTAGGCAGCCTCACAGGAAGAAGACCCATATCCTTGTGCGCCTCTTCTCCTTTGACCTGTACTTACATATTGTTGTATCACCAGGTCTAAGAATTGTATTGAACACTTTGCAGGTATGTGCACTAGGGTGGGACACCTAGAGAGGGAGTGTGATGATCATTTCCAACTCAAAGCACAAGGTCCAGCACTCTGGCTGTCATGATCGCTATCATCAAGCGCTAAATTCAAATGAACCTAGCAATATAAAGACAGGTGCCAGGATTATTCCCCTGTACAGCTTCCCGTGTATTTGATTTCAGATATTTCAGTGAAAAAAAGCAGTTTGAACTATCTGGGTGACAGTAAAACTCCAATTTACTAGAAATACTTCTGGTGCTCCATTTCAAAATTATCATATACAGCACCTTTCCCACTTGATTTCCTATGCTCATGGATAATACAGAGCTGCAGAACCACAGTATATCTTTGTATTCCAGAATGAAAAGGTAAAAATAAGGTAACAAGGGAAACAAAAGGAGAAGTGTACTGAAAATAGTCAAAGGCAATGTCAGACAATACCAAAATGGATAAAAAGATTTCTTTCACAACCTTTCATTCCTAGAGCTCTAAATCCTTTTAAGTATTTCTAGTAAAAAGAATGTTAAGTGTTATCATACAATTGTTATATAGTAACTGATAAGCTAGTATTTATTTTAATATTTAAAAGTTAAACACTTTCACCATTCAATGGCACAAGATAATCATTTTCATTCCAAAAGTTACAAAAAGGAGGATGTAAAGGATTGGAACCAAAGCAAGTCCAAACTCCAACAGGGCAAACATTAAGTCCTATAGTTCCCTGTGTAGCATGTAAGGCAACCTGTGACAAATTGAGAGCCCCAAAGGACTTGAGTGTGTCCAACCCCACAGTACTTGTGGTTCCTCTCTTGGGCCTATTCTTCTCCCTCCTTCCAGGTTTCCTCCAATGATCCACATTTCTGGCTTTTCCAAACTTCTGGGGTCTCCACTGTACCTTTGGCTTCACCCTTACAGCTTCACACACTGCCCTCTCAGGGGTACACTGCCTGGTCTCCCAGGCCTTTTGAAATTGGAGAAGCCTCCTTAACCCCACAACTCTTGCATTTTGCATAGACATAAAGCCAACACTATGTAAATGATGCCAAGGTCTATTACCAGCTGGAGCAGTAGCCAAGCTTCCCTTTCTCTTGGCCAAAGGGTTTGAGTGCCTGAATTGCTCAGAACTTTGAATCCAATTCTGAGGAAGAAGTTCTCTATGCTGCTGCCATTCTGGAACATGGTATGGCTGCCACCATACTGGAACATACTGCCCTGCATCTTTCTCCTCAAAGAAAAGTCTTCCACTTTTACAGTTTTGAGGCTGTAAATAGTGGAGACTTTCTGCTTCTTATGATGCCCTCAGGCCATGTTTCATATTCTCCTGTTCCTTCTCAGCAACTGAGATCTCCTCAGCTCTAGCTTTGTAGTTGACAGCTTTACTGGAGTTTCCTTTGTGGCCAAACTCACATTTTAAATTATCCTATTGATCTCTTTGCTCTTGATTCTTAACATAAATCTGGCTAACAGCTCCCAATAGCCATGCCACAACCTAAATATTCAACTATCTTGAAATTTCTTCTTCCAGATTCAACCCTGGGGCCCATGTAGCACTCACACCATCTCCCTGTCCCCCCCACTTGCATAGGCTCAGGATGTTTACAAATGAGGACCCTGATTCACTGCTGAGTCATTTAGTTAACCTTCTAAACTTCTCAAGTTGACACAATGTATCAACCATTACAACTAGCTCACTGAAAGTCTTGCAATGAGAAAGTAGCAGAAGCAGAATTTGAACTCCAGTCTTGCATACTCAGGAGTCTTTATCCACTTTTAATTATATAGTGCTGCTTTTTAAAAAGTAATCCTGTAAGAAAATAATCACTTACTATGCAAAGAAATTACCCAGCTCTTCATGAAATACACTGAGTTCAGCCCTAGAAGGATTTGAGTGATGGCTAAATTCAAGTCTTTTTCTGCAAAGAAATAACAGGTAATTCGGATCACTAAATGTTAACATTTGAGAGCAATTCTTTAGACTCCTCTAATGCAGTCTGAATGGAAGCTTACCAAACTCAAAATCTATCTTATCAACCCAACTAAGCTTCATTCTTTTCACTTTATCTGAACCCCAGTTTGATAAAGACTAAGGAATGTACTCTACATATGAATAAAATAGCCAGGAGATATTAAGGCAGGAGTCCCAGTCTAGTAGGTTGAAAGAACAATAACAACAATAAAAAACTAGATTACCATATACAAAGAAATAAGGAACAGCACAAAGATAGAAAATAAAAGAATGTTGACTACTGTTGACATTGGGAAGGCCAGAGAAGCATCATACGCAGAGGAATTGGCATTCAAGTTACAACATTTAAATCATATTCTTTCATTTTAAAATTGTAAAAAGGTCTAAAAAGATGTAACCTTATATAACATCTATGTGGCAGAAATTTAATTCCAGCCTTTGTATTGCAGAGCACATAGGAACTTGATTCAGAAACTATCAGTTGTTTCTTGAAGAACTGAAGGGCATGAGTTTCCAGATTAATGGATACAACCAAGTAAATGTGTTCTTTACTTTTAAGTCTCTAAAATAATTGTAAGAAAGGTAACCATCGTATGAAATGGTGACTAAATTCCTAGTTGTATTTTCTCCTATCTCTGAGTTATTAAAAACTTACCACATTGTGGTTAAAAATTCATTTTGGGGGAATATTCATTTTCCCAAAATGAATAGGGTTATAATATTTAAAAATGTATTTCACCAACACAAATTAATTTGGGTAGAATTTTTGAGCATAGATAATTCCACTGGGCAATGAAAGTCACTTAATCTTTATTCTGTCACAAGAGCAAAGAAAAGCAACTGCATTTTAAATGTTTAATTAGAATTAAAATCAAGTTTATATAATGATGTAGCACATCGCTACCAAGTAATGAAGATAAACATCTTTGCACATTATCAGCACTGAGAAACACTGTCAAATTTGCTTTACTTATACACTGCAGAAGGAAATTCTATAGTATCAAATGGCTTTTTGATATAGCTTCTAAGTTTCGTTTCTTTTTTTAAAGAATTGTGGCTGTGGTAACTTGAAGCATTAGTTTCAACAGTGACATTTCCTCTTATTTGAGGGAACTTCTTGTAATTCAGATACTTTGCCTTTAGCAAACACACTCTTCACATTTGGAGAGAA